>DWHQ01000053.1:0-20666 GCA_018247955.1 Eurytides marcellus marcellus | reverse complement strand
TATTTGTTGTCTTTGAAAAACCATGATATATTTTTACGTTTGTCTTCAAAAATTATATTAATATATTTCAATTTATAAATTTTATGAAAATTTAAATTCAATTCTGTTCATTACATTCAATTGAAAAACGTATGTTACGTAATCTAACAAGAAACTAGAATGTTTTCATTGCAATTCTGGCATAAATGTGATCATTCATGACAGCAATCGGATAGTGGGTCAACGAGCGTTATCATTTCAAGTGGCGTAACAAACAAACTCAGTTGCCTGCCATTAACTAAATTATGTATGTTATTATTAATTGCCTCGTCCGTTGACTCCGCTGTTGACTTTATAATTATATGCGTTGATGAAACTAAATTACAGTTTCTGTTATCATAATCGAATTTTATATCGTGTATCTAATGTATAAAGACCTTTCCTATATGTGAACTTTTGAGGTTATAAGTGTATGAGAAATATATTTTACATTTTCTCGTAAACTATTTTATGTAGTACAAGTCAATTTAAAATTTCTTCACATTTAATCTTATTAACCTAATAAAATATAAATAACCTGTCAAGCAAAGGTTTATTTTTGTGATGCAATTGTAATCGATGATTAAAAAAGATTTTTGAAAACAAAGTAAAGAAAAGAAATAACAACACAATCAAGAAAAGAAAAAATAAAATTAAAAAACATAATGCTAGAGTCGGTGCAAAGAATTGTAACTTTGAAATTCAACTTGCAAAATAATTTGGTTAGGATAATTATTATAATTTAACGTTCAGCTCTCTCGTGTTCTGGTCAATGGCACGTATTGACCGATCTTATTTGATTTGGTCTTATGTCTTGATTAAATTAGTTTCCTTTAGGTGAATTTAGTTCTATAACAATTTAGTATTCCAAAGGTTAATGGTAAATGTATGAATTGTAACGTAGGGTCAATTTGTAAACGTAGGCCTAGTTGTTTAGTTTCGACGATGAATTATATAAATATTGTTTAGAATATATTATAACCCACCGAGCGCGGTTAAGCTGGTACAAATATACCAAAGAGAGAAGTGTATCCGAAGGAACTATTTGTATGATCAACAGTAAATTTCTCCGGATCTGGGCGGGTGTCTGTAAGAACATAGATACCTGATTTGACTGAATTTTATAGAATCAAATAAACGATCGTATACACAATACCCAATCGATTCTAACTACGCGGTAGATTTATATTGTACAAATGTATGCGCAGACATAGACGCACTACCTCTTTCATTCATATCAGCCCGAAGAGTCAGATATCCGATACGACTGCAGAGAGATAAGGCGTAGAGGCGGTGATATTAAACAAAACAGTTACTACAAGACAGTACTAGTTGATAAATAATGGTGGTTATTTTGCGAGAAGAAAGAGTAGTGCAAGGCAGTCGCCGATGAATTTCTTTGTCGCTGTATGTTTTTCCTATTCAAAATATAAAAAAAGAAACTTTACCTATCTTTTGGTAAAGGTATCTGAGGTTAGGGGGAAAATAATTTGGATCAAAGTAAACCGGCCAACTGAGAATACATATTAATTTATTATTCTTTTGTATAAAAAAAATATTACAATAAACGTAATCACTAATGTGGTAATAAATTGTGATGGACAATAAACCGACCACCGACAAGTCACAACACGGCGGAAGCTTTGAGTATTGACTCTAAATAAAAGGTACAGGACGGGAGAAATACGCACAAGTTAAATTATATTTGTCAGTTAAACTACTACAACTTTACCTAAGTAATTAAAAATATAAATAACAATTCACGTTACATTTATAAATTGGAATGTCAGATATGTAAGATATATTTTCTTCGCTAAATAACTACGATAAGTTTCAATAGAATTAAAGATCTATACATCCGTACTAATAAATTGTTATAAAAATACAAGGTCAAGTTATAATACAAAGAGCTAACAACAGTTCATAACACATACTGCTGCGGTGTTATCGATTCGTCGCTCATGATTTACAATACTTATAAACTATAAAATGTTCGACGTTAATATAAAAAAAAATACTAAAATCTAACACCACGAGACTTCTGAGGTCTATCATAAATATACAAGTCACAACATTATTATAATATTTACATTATATATTTATTTATTTCTCAAACTTCTTCTTCGCTGGAATGTTACAATTCGTTGTAAAGAATTTCTATTTAGTATTCCATTTAATTTGGTCTGGCGTATCGAGCCAAAAAAAATTACTTGAGCATTTTCGTACGATGTAATCTCAGGACATCAACACATTCACTGTTTTTCTAATGCGCGTTAATTACAAAAAAAAAAACATGTCATTTCCTTCAACGAAGAAATTGCATACACAAAACGTTTTAGATTATGTATATTATATTATTTAATCCCATTTAGTCTGCGATAGTTTGGTGGGAGATTCGAATAAACAGTGAGTGTGTTAATACACATTGGTTATTTTTTTCAATAAGAAAAATAATCTAAAACTAATAATAAAGCTAACAGAGTATAAGATTCTACAATAACATATCAAAACTCTCTGGTGTAAGCGAGAGTGGCGCAATTAAATGGTCGCAAGTCTATACAGATGTACAATAATATTAAAAATTATTGCTCCGGTATAATTACTATTAATTGAAACTAATACTATACAGTATTAAGTAAGTTTGACCAGAATACGACAAAACGTACGTCCCTTGTTTTTATTATTGTCCTTCACTGTCGCTGTCACTCTTATCTGAAAATGAAGAGGCACGTTTAAAATATTAAACGCTATAATAAAAGCATATTGATTATTTCAGAATGAACTACTACATGCAAATAATCAAAGACCCTTTAAAAATATTTATGTATATCAACTAATACAAAATGATTTAAAAATGTAGTTGGTAGATATATTCTTTAAACATACAACAAATTTGTTAATTATTACTCTTTCAAACCTTTAAATTAATAATTTAAACGACCTTTAATCTGTAAAAACACTTTGCAACGTTAAAATTCTAATAAAATAAAAAATAAAAATCTTCCATTCAGTATCATGTAAAACATGAGTTGTTCATATTGTGATGTATTTTAAAATCTTATTGTGAACTATAAAAACTGGCAAGTTCGACCTAGATCCGGATCCTTTTCCCATAAATTTCAAACTGTCAAACTTTTCAACGGATGCCATTGTTTACCGAAACTTATATGATTTGTGGGCTTTAAGTAAATTTATCGTCACAAACTACAGAACTGTTCAAGAATTAACCGGCAGAGTAATTTAAGCTCTAAATAAAATTCATGCAGAGATAAAAGCAATGTTAGTGTGAAAGCTGCAATCTGCTTATGAAAAAGAACAACGCAAAAATTGTGCACCAATCTAAGTGCATGAATAATACTGACCTTTCTTACCCGGGTACGCGTGCCTCTTTAGCCTGTCGTACAGGTCCTCCTTGGTCCCGTATATGCTGGCGTTGGAGCGTGCGAGACTGTTCATCTTCCCGCTCATGCCGTTATGTAGGCTCTCCTTCATGTAGGTCTCGTTGTAGAAGTTGGGCATCTCCCAGCCGTCCTCCTCGTCGTCGTAATAATGCGCGTACGTGGAGTGGTGTGACGGCGCGATCGACTCCGCGTACGGCGTGTGCGCTCCGTAGTAGAAGTTCACCTGGGAGCCGTTTTGGTCGATAGCCGGTGTCAGCGTCTTCTTTGGTTCCTTCTTTTTACTGGCCCTGCGTGCGAATGGTAGGTATAGTTTTGTATCAATGATAATTATAGTGCAGTATCGACGAAGGACGTTTGCCGGTTTTTGAGAAAATTGTGGAAAATGAAATTTTTACTGCTTGTTTCCTATGGGTTGCAAGAATATTTTTTTACTCGATGCATATATATATAGAGGCCTTTCGCATACAGTTTGACCAAAAATTCACATATACATATATATGTATGCGAAAGGCCTCTATATAAACTCAAATACTAGGGTTTCAGTACATTTGTAGGCGTTGTGGCGAGAGCGGTTAAGTATAAATATTATTATTAAGGTAATGATTTGTTGAGAAATACATTTTTTCATCTGTTACTTTTAAACAAGAGTTTGCATCAATTAAATTACCTGGCACAGATCATCCAAACAAGCAGCACGAGGAATATAATGAATATGACTCCGCCGGCAACACCACTGGCAATGTATGCGAATTCGCTCTTGTCGCGGCAATGGCGGCCAGTGAACGATCCTGTGCATCTGCATGACGGTTCGCCTCTTGCGTCCTTCACGCATTCACCACCGTTGTCGCAATACTCGAAGCATACGTCTATTGAATAATTAAAAATGTATTCTCTATTAATTTGCTTAATCAAGAACTAAGTTTATTTACAAACCGCCATCTATTAACAATATCTTGAACTATACAAAATTGCTTATATTTGTCTACAGGTGGCGTTACTGCAAGTTTTAGACTAAATCCAAATGGTAATATTGCTAACTGTTGCTATAAAGACCTTTGTTAATTTGTAAATTATCCAATTACTTTAACGAAAGCACTCATTATTAAAATTTCAACTATTTTACTTTTATTTTCGGCCATAGGTGTCAGAAGGTTTGCCGTTAGTACGAATATTTATACTGATTCTGTTTTGTGTTTTAGTCAATTCTATTGAGTGTTTCAGTTTGCAGCAACGTCCTATAAATGCAATTCAATACATGACTTTATTTTAATATCGTGTGTCTTGATTATTTGTATGTGTAAAAATATTTCAAACAATTATAAATTAGGTTATTTTAAAAATCACTAAAAGAATTGGTTTTAGGGCCGAATATTATGTACTTTTGAATCATTATCAGACTTAGAAATACATTTTAAATAAGACATAATAGTATACCGAGTTTTATTCTAATACGATGTAGATAAACAAAGCAATGCGCTTTTGATTTTGTCAGTGTGTTATTAAGTTTTAGCTTTGAAATTATTTTGAACAAAAGAAATTTACTGCAGTTGAATGTAACTATGGAATGGTACTGTAGACTGTTACTATATCAGTAGCAGAAATATTGAGCACGAACAATAATAGAAGTTTTACGTACTTCTTGGTTTCGTATCGAACTGGTTTGGAGGTAAAATTTTTTTTAATTAAATTTTAATGCACAAATGCAAATATGCTCTATGTCGATGATTAGTAAGCGAAAAAGGAAATTCAGTTATTAAGTTAGACTGTCACAAAGTTTTATGAAAGGGTTTCAGTCCTAGCTCTTAACTTGGAAGTGATATAAAGCCATCGTCACTCCGTTGATGGTTTATGGTCGATTTGATAGCTTTTCTTTCACGGTGGCAGATATGATGAAATTCCTACTATATGAAGCGCAAAACATTAACATGACAATGATGTATTGAAAGGTGTTTTGGGGGGTCGATTGTCGTAAGGTTTTATATCAGATAAACATAAAATCACCCGCAATCTTAATTTAACTTCTCACGTAGAAAATCGGCGACCACAAAATTATTATTATCAAATCATTATAAAGGTATATAAATTGTATTAGGATTGTAAAACATATACTATAGAGACATCTTAATATCTTAACGTATTTTTCAGATCGTTTTGATTTCCTTTCATTTTCTTATGGTTATCTGTTCATTTTTTCTGATCAATTTATGGTCTAATTCTGTATAAATGAATGTGGTTATTAGTTCAAAGCTGTAAAAAGGCGTCTCCTGACGTTTTGACAAGTTCGGTGGGCACCGGGCCGTATTGCTTGCATAAACCGGGATCAAGTCGACGCAATTCGGGGATTAAACGTTGGGGTGTCAAAATGTTTCCGTGTGGTTCGTATATAAATGTCGCAATAGAGTACGGATATCGGTTTCACGGCTCAACTGTGCATTTGATGCGAACATATTTGCATATAGATATGTTGATTCCTACTGAATAAGCTCTGGTATATTGTTGAGCCGATAAACGTTACTGTACGTATTTTAGTAGATATTGCAGCTATGTCAGCGCTCGTTTTATTTCTGAAAACTTATTTCAGCTCTGTTTAGCTTTTGTCCTTTTTTCTAAAGACAAATACTTTCATATCTTTGATTATTTGCTCCTGGTTTAACTGATTTCAAATACAATTAGCAACTTTGACTTCACACGCAAGTACTAATTAACTTAATTATAGCTTAGAACTTGTCTATATTATTTTCTTTCACATATGTATATAAACCGAGCGAAAATCCGTACATTGGTTTCTAAATTTAGCCTGAACACTTACAAAACCTAGCGTGGTTTTAATATACAATAATATACATCATTATTACGTATTATAAGTGAGTAAGGAATGGTAAACCACGTTTAAAATCGTTCGTAATCTTTGCAGGTAATTGAGAAAGATAACAATAATATTTTCAAAGGGTTTCGGATTACATTCAGTTAGGGCAGTTTTGTTAAGGCATTTTGTTTTTACAATCTTAAAAGATACAATACTCATATACTCATTACAATATAGGGAATATTGTAATGAGAGATTTTTGTTGTTTTAGAATTTTTTTCTTCCTTTGTTATTGTTCAACGTAATATTTTAATAGCAACGCACAGCGCAACAGTTCGTGACGAACTGCTAATTTAAAATATTTAACAAATTGTATAAAAAAGGTAAGTTATGTAAAATTTTAATGTAGCCAGCGAACATCCAACAGTTATCATATTTCCTCCCATAGTATTAGGCATTTATGACTCTCTTATCCTATCTTGATTGACGTTGATGCTTTTAGCCTATGCGGCTTTATAAAGCTGCATCGAATCACCGAATTCGTGGAAATGCTAGTTTCTACGAATTGGATTACATTTATGACTCAGCTAAAATAATATTTATATGTAAAAAAGATTAAAATAACAGTTAATGTTGAAAATCGAAAAAGGTTTCATTGAATTAGTTTTGTACATAGTTTATCTAGATACAAAGCCGATCGCATCGAACGAATCGATCGCAAACGATTACCGTAAAATATTCATCGCTTCACGTATATGGGCGTAAAGTTAAGCTCAGTTGGGCACTGGTTTGCTTACCTATGCAAATTTTGCCCGTTCCGTTGAAGCCGGGCTTGCATTGACATTTGAATTCACTGGTCTCGGGTATCAGGAGGCAGTAGGCGTTTGTGTCGCAATGCATTTCAGGGCCGCTCATCTCGCACGGGTTTGTGCAGTCCGATTCGGATGTCTGTGGATGAATTCGTTTATATAACATGATGATTGACCTTTAATAAAATCGTGATCGGTCCAGTTTAACGACAAGGTCGTTTTGCTGTTCAAACAGACATTGAAATAAAAAAATCACAGGTCCACAGTTGGCATAGACATTATTTAAAACACATATGAAAAAATGAGACATATAGAGCCCTTTTTTCGGGTCAGTGTACGATTGAGGGGAATATAAATTTAGACTATAGAAAATCTGAAAATTCTTTTTTATTGTCTTAAAGAGAAAAATGCAATGGAACTATTTGATTCTTCTTTTTAGTGTATTTGATGGTCCTAAGAAATGCATGAATGTTTAATATATTAAACATTGATACATTCAGCAACCTAAGATCTATATATAAAATTAAGTTGCCAAGGAACAATTGCAAATCTTTTTTAAATGTGATTTAGCGCAACAAATAAATTGGTATCATCTGTCATTTGCTTTTGAAAAAAAACAGTGTGTACAAATTTGTTTACTGTGCATAAGTTAGAAATTTTCGAGCGGTAACAACGGATCTACGATATAGCTATGTTGATTATGTTCGAAGATCCTGTTATTGTCTTACATAATACGAGAGTTGGAGACTAATTGTTCCGGTTATCCGCTTAGAGGAACCTTGTATTGTTCACAATAGAGTTAGCAACAAACTTTAATATTGTTAATAAGTTTTGCGGGGTTAAGGAGACAATATTTGCCGCTCGCGTTCAAACTTTACCCCTTTTCAAAGCCATAAAACAAAGTTTTATAGTGTTCGTGTGGTATAGTAATTAAACATTAATACATCTAAAACAAATTTGCTGGTAATATGACTCTTATTACGTTATAGTTTTAAGTAGCAAAATTTTCTTTTATTCTTCCTGATTAACTTAATCTCGATGACAAAGCTATCGATATAAAATGAAAACTGTTTTTTTTTGTTATATCTGAGAGATGATACTGAAAATAATATTAGTTTTCGTCTTTACTATGGCAGACTTTAGGGCAACAAAAATAGGAACTTACTATCTTGTAAACAATGCTCGTATGCAGGCTTTGTTAACGGGATTCCGTTGAATTAATGGGTGAACGATACTTAGCATATTTCGTTACGGACCAACACCATTCTAATATAAACATATATACTATAATCATTGAATTTCAAACACGTTAATTAACATTAACGCCGTGTCATTAATTATACATTCGTTTCCCCGCAAATTTGCCGGCGTGTACAGCTCTGATACGGACAAACTTCGTAACAAACGGTTTAATTAGTTGGCAAACAAAAATGTTTCAGTCATTACAATAATGTTTCGGGCGGTGTTAATTTAAAGAAAAGTTCACGTAATACTTTCGAAACAAAGACATTTAACGAATTCGAAGAAAAAAAATTTGAAGGAATGAGAGGAATTTCTTTTTTTTCATAAAAACTCTCGGCATTTTTGTTACTTTAATAAAAATTGACATTTATACAAAAGGATTTGTTTAATATAGTCGTATACTAAATTATAATATGCGACTTTATGTATAATGCGACTTTCCCGTCATACTTTGTCTATTTATTGCACTAACGTAATGTAAGTATGAGTTAAAAAGTTGTTGTAATAGTACACGATCGTTGGTTATCGAGAAGAACGTACTATATGTACAAACACACTACAATATATAAAAACAAAATAATAAAACGAAAGTAAACGGAGAATGGCGAAGATATATTATCATGATATTAATAACCTTTAATTTAACAAACCATGTATATAACTTAATATACTAAAATATATAGTCTACAACCGCCCCCCAGTGGGCGCTGGAGCTTTCGTTGGGGGGCGATTAGAGAGAGAGAGAATAAATTTTTCATTTGTGATTATTAATAGATAATAGACAGACATATAAAATTGGTATAATTAACTATTATTGGATTTGTATAAATAGAAACTATAAAAGGAAGCGTTGGATTTTTTTTTCTTGTAAAGGGGGCCTTTAGGTAGTCCATAAAGGTCGGGAACCTATTGTCTATAACATACTAGTGTATGGTAATAAATATACGCACCGCTCCAGGTCCTCTGGTACTGGTATTGATGGGACATGGTATGCAGAGTGTTTGCTGAGCTTCTGACTGGTATGTCCCCTTCTTGCACTGGATGCACGTGTTTAGCGTAGCGTTGAGGTATGACCCTGGAACCCATCAAAATGTCATTAACACGAGCCGTGACGTGGCGTAGGCCACAAAGCCCTTATTAACAGAGCTCTACGCGTTTTGAATCTCTAAACACATTTAAATACCTTTTCCATTTTGACATTCCGTAGACGACTCCAATAACTAATTAAATAACGTTTACCGAAAGGGATGCCTGAATTTACATTCTGTCTAAAGTCATTATTATAATCCTATTTTAGAGGTTTAATTTATAAACTGTAGGAATATATATTATGTCAAAATCAAATTTGATCTTTGAATGTTTGAGGCGATGTCTTTTTAATGTATTGCGTTTGTTGTTAATAACCTAAATAGTGATAGAGTTATTCCAATTGATTACGCTCAGATTGTAACCCAGGTAACTTATTCTGGGTATGCAAGAGAAGATTGCACGTAAGCAATTTTTGTGTCTGCAATAATGTTTGATTTATTGCGTACCAGGTTTGCAGACTGGAAGGGAGCACTGGTCGGGTGATGAGGCGCCTGGTTGCGGTGTGGTGGTACCAGGCGGGCAGGGGGCGCAAGCCGCACCAGCACCACTAGCTCGCCATGTCCCCTGAGGACAAGCTTCGCACCCGCCGTCGCTTCCTAACTGCTCGCCTGCAACACAAGAATCAGATGTAAGTGAAAAAATTTAAAAAGAGCTCATTTACCGGTTTGCTGTATTTATGGTCGAAAAAGTACTTACGTATGTCCTATTCATAATATTTAGGTATATTTTATTATTCGGAAACTTTGTTGAAGATAACGGATCTATCCGAATTTAAGTTTATCTTCTTCAAATAAATGTTATATTAATGGTCTCTGTATATTATATTAATACATAAATGTTAGATGCCCTTACATTTTCATTTGTTGCATTTAAAAATAAAATCAACTGTTAGCAAATGATTAAAAGACACTTCATGGGTGATTATTTTTAAAGAGGTTTGTTTATGCAATGTTCTAAAACGATTGGTTGTAAAGAATTATACCTGCGGGGCAATCGTCGCGGCACTCTGATGCCGAAACCGCTTCTGTGGCCCGAGTGGTCTGTCCTCTAGCGCAGGGAATACAGGAGAAGGCGCCTTCCCTCGGCTGGTACGACCCATGGCCGCAGGGCCGGCACAGTTCAGCCTCCGCATCGTAATATTTGCCCGCGGCGCATCTCTCTGCAATGCGTACTTTACGATTGGCAAGAGGCCGTAGTGTTTTTTTCGTAGTAACAATATAATTCTATGAAATGTATTTATTGTATTTATTACAGGTGACCTTTAAAACACTATATCTTAATATACACTAATTGAAACCACTATGTACTTATGTGTCTTTCGCCTTAAAAACGTAATGTATTAAACCGTACATACATATATAATATTTTTAAAAATAAGTTAAGTTTTTAAGAACTATCAATAAGAATTAGTCGAAGTTACTATATTGTAAACTAATAGCTTTTATTAGGCAGAAAAATAAATAAAAAACTTACAATTGTTAGTCAAAATAATGTCAAGATCAAAGGAACTTTTCAACACATACGTTGAATAAATATCCTTACTCATTTATTCAATAAGCGAGCTATATTTGTATATATAATTAGTATTAACTAATTATATAGATTTTAGTATAGCTTTAAACTTCGTTATGGTTTATTAGACAGCTGCCTGGTTAAGGACAACGAAATTCCTTAAGTGACCTTCTGCAACATCAGACGGTAAAGATTTGCAAACCTTTGCAATCGCCGGCGCTTCGGGCCCCTAAGGCTTGAGTAACGCCTGGCTGACCGGCGATGGCGGGGCAGGGTGTACACTGCAACTGTCCGGATTCAGACTGGTACGAGCCGGCAGGACACGGCTTGCAGGAGTCGCTGGCAGCGTCCAGATAGGTGCCCACCGCGCATGATACTAAAAACGATAATGGGTTAGGATTTCTTTTACGTTAGCATCTTAAGCTAAAACAGATTTACGCAGTTCGTTGTATATTACCACCGGGCCGAAAAGGTCTGAAACTGGATATGTTTCACACATGATTGTTCAATGATTTATACATTGTTAATAATACTATACATTGTTATTGATAATCTTAGTCCATTGCGTGACTATTTACTTTAATGTCTTCGAAACGTCAGGTATTTGAAAACAAATAAAATCCGTCAATTAGTTTCATTTTAGCAATATTTAGACAACGTTTTGGTCTTTGTTGTCTTAAAGATTAGCAAAGCAGCTAAAACGCTACGGGTGTATATGCGAAAATAATAACGAATTACCTGCTTAGCTTATTTCAGATAAAAACATCTTTTACAGATAGCTACTGCAATAAAAACTTGTATATCATTGAACTGATGGTTGTACTACTGCACTGAGGCTGACATTGACTTTTCTCATCAAATGATAACGAATGTTGATGATTTAAAATATAGCAAGAGTTATGTATCCCATTTTTGGGTACAGGCTCATTGTCGAGAGCTTAATTTATAGTTTGGCATAGGGGAATCGCGTGTAGTTATATTGGCTCTCTGCCAATATTCGGTCATCTTTGTAGGTGTTTTTTTTTGTTTGATAAAACCTGCATACGTTCATTTATTCACATACATGAAAATGTTTCATGCTGAAATAGTGTTTATAAGGCATCACAAACAAGAATTTTTTCGTCAATAGTCTGAGAACACCAAAAACAAATTTTACGTTTTAGAGCATCTTTACGGTACTGACATATTTCATTCTTAAAAAAAAAATACTTACCACAATCTGGAGCCATCACCACTTGTCCCATTGGGCAAGCGTAGTCGGAAACAAGTTGCAAACTCGCTGGGTCAGGGACAGTGTTGGGCAGAATGTTTCGTACGTCGAATTGTTCATCTTCGAGGATTAATTTCTCAAGCAATCGTTGTACACTCGATCGTTCGTTGGTGCCTCCGTGGATTACAGGATCGCTATAATTTTAATTTAGTTGGAGAATATGTATACACTAAATAACCTATTTTAATTTTTATACACCTACTTAAAGCAGTGATTTTGTAATTTTACCGGGAGAATAATTTGTAAGTAGTTCGAAAATATATTTAGCACCGAATTCATTTTTCACAAGGCTTCTTGTTTTCTTATTAATCAGGTTCAAATCCGATGCATTGGCATTTGTGAAAATAACTCAGTCACATTTATATGTGTACTGTGTGTGTGTGTTATTTTCGCTATGTACTGATACAGTAAAAGCACACAGCGAAAATTGACTTCAAAGCGGTGGTGGTTAGTTGATTGATTCTAATTAAAACCATTTCATTTATGATATAACAGTATTTGATTGTCTTTGCATATGGAATAAAAGGATTTTGTCGTTTCGTCGAAGTTAAATCGGCATGTTGTGAAGGTTTGTACTAGAAAAATAATTATAAAACCACGAAGGTATGGTATCCGATACAAAGAATACTAGTCCTATGCAATGAATAGTATACAGTACAAAACAGCGATTAAGATATAATTCACTGTTGTTAGAATTTGTATATATTATTATTTTCGTTTATTATTTGTTATTTTAGTTATTTTTTTTCCAAACTACATATTGAATATACCCACACTATATTATATTGAAACCACAGCCTGCAATAAAAAGTCAGAAGACGAGAACCAACCATTGTATTATAGCTGTGTAAATTTTGGGTGTATTTTGAAATAGTACTTACTTCACAGCTGGGAAAGAAACTTCCACGTTGTACGTATCACCGGCCTGACGACCCTCTCTGCTGCTTCGAAACCTATGTGCCAGAGAAAATACATGCAAGTGTTTGAAGAGTCATGCTTTAAATCAATTGAACAGTTTTAAATTTGTGTTTGGAATTTATATATTTATGAGTTTTTATAATAACAACAGTGCTAATTCGTGACAGATATTAAACATGCTCTGAAGTAGTGGGTGCACTACAAATTGTAGTGTGTACTACGAAGAGTGCTATAAGTTGTGCCTACTCCAACACCTGATAACTTTGACCCATAGGTAAAAGTCCTGTTATACTTATTTAAAAATTTGTAATTCGAATATGACGATTATGAGAGAAGTTGAAAATATAAGAAAATTACTTACTCGTCTACTGGTATAATAGCGTCAAGTACGTATGTATCTTCTGCTTTGACTGTTGGTGATGTGGAAACTTGTCTTGTTTGGCGCACATTAGCACGGTGGTCGCATTTCACGTTGATATCTAACTCCTTACATTCCCTAGTACCTATAATAAAAAAGGTAAATTAGATAAGATAGAATACCGGATAGATGAGTAGTTTTCGTTGTTGTTCTTGTCCTTCTTCCGCTTAAAATAAAATATTGAAGCGTACCGTCAATAGCATAAGAGCAGAAGTTCCAGTCTCTATTGAGTTGGTTGATGGCACTGCGAACTTTCTGTCGTAGCACAGCTTGCCCAGCGTCATTACACAACACGGAGCTCGGGAACAGCATGGATATTTTGAAGACCCGCTGAGCTGGAGAGGCCGCTGTAAAAATCATTTAATATATTAAGGGATCATACATAAATGTAAACTTATAAGCAGGAAAAGAATGATATCATACAGGGTGTATGACATCATTCTTCTTGAAATATACAGGTACTTAATTATTATTTCGCTTCCTATCTTTTGTACTTTACGGTGTATGGTGATTTTTCAAAATAAATTAGGTCGAATAGACACAAAATAACAGGTTCCATACTACGCTATTCAGTTTCTCTATTTGAAATAAAATTTAAATCTTGTCAACGACACAAATCTTTGTGATATTATCATAGTTGCGGATATTATATACTCACGTGAACAAGCTGGATAAACAAGTGCAAGGCTAGGATCGTCTGTAGGCCGCCAGAATCCTTCAGCGCCACATGTATAGAATGGTGGGACCGGTTGCGAGAATCTAAGGCCATCGCGACACGCGATCTCGCAGACCTTGAATTGACCTCCTGCTCCCCAGTCGCGGCAGGATTGGTATCCGCCAAGTGGATCGGCCAATGGAGGACAGAATTCAGCTGAAAGAAAAATTTAAAACATATACCCAACTTTCTTTTTCATAATTTCAATAAAATTTACACATTGAATTAAAATTACTTACACAAGACTGTGACTTTGAATTTACACGTAGCAGCATTACCAGCAGCATCATATGCGATATAGGCGATGTCGTATGCTCCCCAAGCTAAGTTCTCACCAGGTTTGTGTCCAGACTTTTCAACAACTCGTGCAACACCAACGTTGTCGCTAAACACTGGGGCGTCCCAATTGACAATTGACGATCCATTTTTCGCAATAACCCATAAATCTCCAGGGCAGCGATCGACTCTAGGCGGCTCTTTATCTACTTGTAATTGCTGGCATTTAGAACCAGTGTAACCGTTGGGACACACTCTTTGACCACAGTGAGAAGGCACAAGTCTTTCGACGCCTCCTATGATATCTTCGTATCCGGCCCAGGTCAAAACTAAGCCACTATATAGGACTGGTTCAGTTCTACAATCGCGGACTTGTTTTTGAATTTCGTTAGTTACATCAAGAGCACGGTTCCATATTTGAACTTTCGTTAAATGTCCTTGGAATCCAGATTCTGTGTACGCCTTAGGATTATCTGACTGAGGCTTGCCAAGTGTTACCCAAACACTGAAATGCACAAATCGTATGTTTTTGGTTAAATAGATGATTATATAATAGCTTACATTAACGTTAATGATGGATATATGCTTACTATTGTGGTAGAGTTCGTCCGCTGCCATAGCCTTCAATCTTGCTGGCAATTAAACCTTCCGTGATAAGCGTCAATTCACCACCATTGCCTCCATCCCAAACAAGCGCAACATGATGCCATTGACCGTCATTTACAGTTGCGAATTCGCCAAAGCTCATATACACATCTTGAAGTTCAGGGAACAAAGATACTTGGACACCATTCGAATGGGCTTGGATGATAGTTCTTCGATTTAATGCTATGTGGGAATTGCTGTAATAAGATTAAGGACCATGAATGTAACAAATATAATTTTTGATCAATTCCTTAATATTATTGATTAGATTTTTTTTACTAGACGTAGAGAGACAGCATTTACATACCTAACACCATAAGCTGTGAAGAAAATTCCTCCTTCATCTTGTTGTGTGTATTGGACCCACATTGCTATTGTTAAACTATCGGCGGATCCAGTGTCGAAAGGAACAACTTGAGCAGCACTTGAGCGTAAGGGATCACTGAAGTATAGGTCATAATCCACACTAATTGCTGTAAGAATCAAAGATATGAGAAATAAGGAAAGAAAACAATTTTTTGTTGTCGATTGTTTCAATAATTATTCTTAAAAATTATCAAATTAAGGTTAATTTATATTTACCTTTTCTGCAGTCGTCTCCAGTTAGATTAAATGGACACTGGCAGTAAAATCGGCCAGGCAAATCTATGCACGTTGCGGATGGTGGGCACGAGTTTTCTTTACAGTCTATTATATCTTCGTCGCAGTTCTTGCCTTTGAAACCTGGAGCACATAGGCAAGTGTATCCTTCACCATTATCAACACATGTAGCTCCATTTTGACATAAACCAGCTTCACATGCGTCGAATTCATATTGGCAGCCAATACCAGTGTAATCTTGAGAACAAGTACAATTAAGACCGGAGCCAAAGTCTTGGCATTTTCCACCGTGCATGCATGGGCTACCGATGCATCGTTCAGGAGCAGTTTCACACTGTTTGCCATCGGTGCCGCTTGGACATCTAAAATAGAGAGAACGTTTTATATATTGCTTTCATATTACTTTATCGAGAATAATTATGAATTTTAATTAAGTTTAGTCAATAGATTTACTTACACACAAAAATAGTCTTGGAATAGATCTATGCAGTTTGCATTATTTTGGCAAGGTCTATTCATACAGTTACCAATATCCCGTTCACATCGTTTGCCTGTCCAGCCTGGTTGACAAACACATTTGTATCCATCGATTTCATCCTTACAAGAACCTCCATTGTAGCAAGGACTGGATGCACAGTCATCTATATTTGTTTCGCACATTTCACCCGTAAATCCGGGGCGACACACGCATTTGTATTTATTATCAAGATCAATGCATTTGTCAGTACCGATTGGATTACATGGTTCAGTCAAACATTCATCTATGGCTGTTTCACACTGGAGGCCGAGATATCCAGGTCTACACTTACAAGTGAAACCTTCTAATTGATCTGTGCACGTTGCACCATTCTGGCAAGGTTCAGAAGCGCAATCGTCAATTGTATGCTGGCACCTTTTACCTGTGAAACCAGCTTCACATATACAAGTAAAGTCATCGATTCCATCGACACAGCGGCCACCGTTTTCGCAGGATGAAATGAGACACTCATTTATGTTAATGTCGCATGACGGCCCCGACCAACCAGGATCGCATACACATTGATGAACGAAAAGTTTATCTACACATACGCCATGTTTACATGGTTCATTCGAGCAAAGATCTATTTTCTGGTGACAACGTTTTCCAGTGAAACCTGGTGGACATGCACAATTGAAATCATTTACTAGATCTGTGCAAGCAGCTCCAAGAAGACAGGGTTTTTCTATACAATCGTCTGTGTTGATCTCACAAAGTTGTCCTTCCCATCCAGGTAAACATTCGCATTTATATCTGCCTTGTTGAAGAGCAATACAAGTAGCCCCATTGGTACAAGGATTTCCATTAGCAGAACATAGATCAATCTAAAAAAAGTTACGTCATATTAATTAGATAACATGATATATTAAATTATGCAATTATTTTATTATTTTTAGATCATTACTGTATATTCAAATGTACTGTATATTCTACTCACCGTTATGTCACAATCAATGCCAGTGTATCCTGATCTACATAAACATGTATAGTTGTTGTATCCAGGTTCATCTTTACACATGGCTCTTTCGGGGCATGTATCATTTCTACAATCTGATCTTTCTACTTGACAATTAATTCCACCATATCCTGTTGGACAAGAACAGCGATATCCTTGTGGGAGATCTATACAAGTACCACCATTGTAACAGGGTTGGCTTGCACATTCGTCTATGTCTATTTCACATCTACGGCCTGAAAATCCAGCTGGACAATAACATTGAACCCCGTGGCCTTTAGGAACACAGAGACCTCCATGTTGACAAGCACTGTTTGAACATTCAACCGGTATGCATTCTTCTAATCCAGTGGCACCTGTACTTACAGTTTTCATATTAGTTGGACATTCCATGCACAAAGTCTGACCCATCAAGTTTTGATAAAAGTTCCTTGGACATTGGGAGCAAGGAGCTAAACCTGTTGGAGAATAAGTACCAGGTGCACACTTGTTTCTACATTTGTCTCTACCAGAAGCTGCTGGTTGATATGTGAATGTGTTCGCTGGACATGCTTGGCAGTCTCTAAATCCACCCAAAGGTGGTTCGCCAGTATAACTGTTTCTAGGACATTCTAAACAAGGCACTAAGCCAGTAGGTGAATATGTACCATATCCACATACGGGTATACAGTCAGTAATATCTTTAGATCCTTCTTCTCTTGTAAATGTTCCTTGTGGGCATTTAAGACAAGAACCCTGTCTGGCTTGATTTTGGAAGAATCCTCTTGGGCACATAGTGCAAGATTTTTGTTTCTCACCGGCGAATGTCCCAGCGGGGCAGTGAACTAAAACAGATGTGTATAAATTAAATATATGATAATATTTATCTTAGATTTAAAAAAAATATTATTAATAAAACAAAGTACTCACGGCATCTTGGTACGTCGTTTGTGTCCATATTTAGGACTTCACCAACACTACAAGTAAAACCACGTGTAATTGAGCTTCTAATGGCCCTCAAAGGTGGACATTGATTTCCAATTGATGAAACATTAAGAACAGGTTCAATTAAAGCGCTAGCATATGGTACTGATAAGTCGAATATGAGATTCAAGGTCGATCCACAAAGGTCGTAGAGTTGTGTTTGTCTGATGGCGGGTGTTATAGCGAGGACAAAGTCCATCTTCACAACATTTTCATCGAGGAGACTAGGCATTGCTTTAACAAATGTTACATTTATGTTAACATTTACCGCTGAACAGCGTTGGGACAGCCTCTCGTTTAGTATGTTATCATATTGGGCTAGCAAATCTTTATATTGTGGTAAACATGCATTGGAAACTGCTCCGAGAGCACGGTATTGTACACTTGCAACGACATGGTAAGCTGCTTGTTGAGTATCTGAAAGAAAGAAACCAAGTATTGTAATATAAAAAAAAACCAAGATATGTAATGCGACTTAGGTAAGTCATACTTACTCTCAGAAACGCAGTCAGGTACAACTGCACTAGGAGACCATTGACGTCTGTTCTCACAAATGAAAGTTTTAACAGGTTCACCGTCTGTGAAACGGAAACCAGAACTACATGTGGCAATACACTGAATTCCCCTTTCACCAGGAAGACAATTTAGTGCACCGTGCGCCGGAGGCATAAGTTCCCAGTCTACGCAAGGCGTTGCTTGTACAGATACCTGAAAATGTTAACAACATTAGATTTCTGATTTTAAAATTCTAATTATGTTATTGTTATAATAAGAACATAATGAGCAAGTACAGTTTACTCAAGTACACAATAATAATAGGAAAGAGGTTTTTTTACCTGGAAATGACACTCAGCTTTGTTTCCGTATTTGTCAGATGCTATCACTGTGACATTTTCATAACCTCTAATGGGAATAACTGCCCTCTCTGGGGTGAATTTTAAAAATACCTCGCCTGATGCATCGGTGGCGTTAATTCTTCTCCTGGTTTCATTGAAATTAACTGCGTAACTGTCTTGTTTATCAACCAATTCAATGACATAGCTTTGGGGACAGCTTAATTTTGGTGGTGTATAGTCCGGCACGGTAATATTAACCTCGCATATAGCAACGTTTCCGTCAAAGTCAAAGGCCACATATCTTACAACCATATTGTGGAATACTTGAATCGGTGTTCTGAAATGTTGAGGAGTAACCTCCAATCGCGCTATAGCACCTGAGTTGTCAAGAGCGGTCGGTTCGGTGAAGTTGACTGGTAGCAGACCACCATTTACATCGGTTTGAACAACAATTGGTTGTTGAGGACAATTTTGGAAAACAGGTGGCTCATTATCTAAAATATTGAGACAAAGAATTATAATGTTATTAATGTAATCATTGGAACATCATAGATAATACTGTATTGATAGATAACTCACCGACACATGGAGAATATCCATAATCGTAACCCAGCAAAGGTTCAACAGCTGGTTCGTCGCAACCCATAAGTTCGAATTTAAGACAAGCATTGTCCATAAAACTGACGATTCCCAAAATTACGAATCGGGCTTGTACATATTTTGGTAATGTGATCATAGCTAACTCCCCATAATTTCCTGGGTCTCGCATGGTTAAATTAAAGTTAGGGAAATAAACAACGTAGTTTTCGTTTTCTGCTTGTTTGTAGAAGAATCTTATCTCAGTAGGACGACCCACAATATCAGAGGTCACAACTCCTTTGACTAGAATAGCTTTGACTCGATAAACTTTTCCTAAGTCTACGCTGACATATGTAAATGCTTCTTGTTTTCCACACCAACCAGTTACGGAGTTAAGCCTGATATTTTTTGCCTCATAGTTAGGCCTCTCAGAAGTAGCATTAATAGCAGAATCGGGTATTTTTCCCGATGCAAGTCCCAAAGGTTTGATAACTTTACATTCGGGTTCTCTCATACATGTGATTGGCCTAGGATTAATCAAGATATATCCAGGCCTGGAACAGCCGAACAGCACTTCAGACCCTTGTTCATAGCTTCTCGCAATTTGATAACCATCAGCCGGTCTTCCTGGGTCATCACATACTGGTCCTTCACATCTTAAATCACCAAAGTCCCATATACCATTTGCTTGGCATCTTACAACGTTATCATGTTTACTTGTCTGACCAGCAAGTTTAAAGGTGTTTTGGCAGCCGAAGAAGAATGAGCTCTGATACCGTGTGTCTAAATATTGGCCATATTCAGCACCTGGAGTTGGCATAGGTATACCGCAATCCTTTCGTGGACACTGCGGTTGTGCTCCAGACAGCCAGTAATCAGGAAGGCCCTGATTGAGCAAATATCAAATTACATATTTTGTAAAGAATGAATAAAAACACACAATGTTTAATGTTTATACAGAATAAATGTAGTTAAATATTATTTATAAAAGTAAAAAGTAAAGTAACAGCCTATAAATGTACCACTGCTGGACACAGGCCTCCTCTATACAGAGGGTATAAGGGCACAGACCGCCACGCGACCGCCCACTGTAGGTT
>DWHQ01000052.1:0-20670 GCA_018247955.1 Eurytides marcellus marcellus | reverse complement strand
GAGATAGGTAGGGGAGTGAAAGAGGGATGAAGGAGAGGGAGTGGGATGGGCCACCGGCTACCTCACTCACCGGACGACACGCGGAAGCAAAAACAATTACACTTTACGCCGATTTTCTGTGAGGTCGTGGTACTTATCCGGTTCGAGCCGACCCATTCAGCAGCGAGAACAGCTGCGTGGCTCTACCACCGTAAAATAACAAAGTATGTATGCATCAATAACAATGTGTCTCTCTCTCTCTCTTCGCGTCGGTTTCCTCAATGTTAAGGGGCATGACCACCTCGAGAATACAGTTTGTTGTGTATCATTCGTTGCCATTCATTTCTATTTGCCGCCAAGTGTAGACACGTCGCGTGCGACCTTCTATTTTGCCCGTGACCTCTAGTTTCTCTAATTTTTCACAATTCTTTCTGGCAATGTGGTCAAAGTATTTTAACTTCCTGCGCAAGCATATGGTAGAAAGTCTCTTCTGGACCTTCAGTTTATGCAAGATCGACACACTGGTGCGGTGAGCTAAGCTAACAATGTGTCTATTATATGTTTATTAAAGAACAGCAACAAAAGATAAGAAACTTTGTTAAAAAGCATTTGAAACATCCAAATATAACAAAAGGAATTTTTTCCATCAAAATAGCCAAGAAGTAATACAACCTATTTTTTTAATTAGGTTGTATTTGTTCATATTAAATAATTCAACGGTCAACGATTGGATGTCTCAAGGAAATTGGTAAGCGCCAATTTTTTGGCGATATTGCCGATATTGCAATAAATAGATTGACGGGATTTTTTTACATAAAATAACTAAGCATAGGGATACCATCTAATATTTACATATGAGTCAACATAGTTTACAACTCTTGTGATATACTTTTCCCCTACCACACCATGATGAAAAAGCAAGGCTTTATTTATCACTATGTCAATAATTCAAGGAATCGCTATCCCCAATCAAAAGTGGACAGGCACGAGGAGAGTATTGGCCGAAAAAAATCAATGGCCGCTATCGGTACAATCTTTACGATGCTAAATTTTTAACGAGCCGTTATGTATTCGGTTGCAATAAATTGCTTTAAAGTTGCCCCGTTGAAATTCGGACGGTGTCGGGTGGGTTCCGTGAGGTAAATCGCGTACGACAATCGTCGCCTCGGGTTTTTCGGGGGGCGACTATCGCGGGCGTATTGTTCTCGCTATTCACATTTTCATACGTCCATTGTTCGTAACGGCCTGTTTTATTGCCCGGTAGCCATACGGCGCGAAACAAAGTTAATGCTGCTATATGGACGCTTTAATGACATTTGAAATCGCACGCCGCTGACCGACCGCCCATTGGTGTAGGATCCGTGACTTATACGCTACCCGATGTTTCGTCTTGCACCATATTTACGAAGTTCCACGGTGGACATGAAAGTTAGTGAGTCAGTTCCGGCGACTTCAGTGAGTCAGTTTCACGCGAGTCACAAATTAAAATACGCTTCACGTAACGCCAGTCGTAAAGTCAGCACCTAAAGTTACTTACTAAACGACATCTATTGGTGCATAAAATCTTTAATCTAATTGCACAACGATAATACGTAAAATCTATCCAATAAATCTATAATTAAAGCTATCCCACGTAAAGTAGCTTAGTAAAGCATTTACAGAAACATTTTAACGATTTATTCTGTCGGGATCGTTCACCAGATGATAAATGATAGTACCTTAGCAATATAAATAGGCTAAAATATATATCGTACTCTCGGATTCCCCAATTTTCTGCCATTGCCGAATCGGTAACTTCCGAGGGATTCCTTATTAATAAAAGCGACATACTTCTCATAAGTATTCGCGGTCGCCGCAATCGACAATTAAAAATTACATTCAAGCAATTCCGAAGCAATCCTTACGGCCATTACATGCAATTAACATGCCATAGACAAAACTGAGTGCCCTAATGACGGACCACCAGGAGCAGAGTTACAAAACTATAACTCAGAGCCGAAATACGGACACTCATAAAAACAATTAAGTCCGACCGCTTCACCATAAAAGAGTAACATAACCAATCTCGGAGCAATTAAGGATTCTAATGGCAGGAAGGGATAGGTTTGTACGTGGTCGTCCGTAGCTAAGGGCGGTATCACCGATATATTTAATGCGTGCTCCTAGAGCAAAGATTGTAAATTACGCCATTCATTTACCCTTTTATTGCCCATAGAGAAATTTAATGAAGCACATTTATACAAACCACAAATAATCTTTACGATCGGTGTTATGGAGTTCTAACGACATTTCACAAATTATATAACTGTAATGTTTTAATTAGCTAATTAAAATGATTCCTGAAAGAGTTGCTTTAATTATTTATGTATTCAATTTATCAGTGGAAAGATACTTTTACAGTCCTTAAAATTATTGTTTATTTTTAGCCTTATGTTAATACTATATCTTATAACTACTACTTTATAACTGCTAATTAAGTCATTATGACGATTGCGCTGTAGTAAAAATGAATATCTTGATATTAGTATCAATTCATTAATTGGTACTTTTTACGACACTTCCTTATAATTCTGTCAATGCGTGTATGGATGACATCCTCTAATAAATATTTGATGCACGATGAAGTTTCTTGTACAGTCTCTCTTCATTTATTTGTTGTCACCAAGTTCCACAGTTTTAAATATTTCTATATTAATTTAATTACATTTATGATCGTATTATTTTACCCCAGTTACAGTACTGATGTATTTTTGTGTCAATTACAATCGACAATACGCTGGACACAACGGCTTTGAACACATTTATTCACTTAAACGTTATTTTAAATCCATGATCCGATATAACTAAAAACAAGAATTGTAAATTTAGTACATTGTCAATAACAATAAAGTCATATTGTTGTCATCCTTATGAACAATGTTATAACTCTGTATGTCTGTATATCTGTATGTATGTAACCGTTCGTAGGCTCTATTGAAATATACACTCGGACGGGCTAGTTTATAATTTGTGGTCGTAACAAGCACATGTTCACATGACTGGAATATCTGAACGAACATGCGCAAAGCTTTCCTACAGTACGAGCTTCAATTTCAAATTATCATCACACCTACGCATTTGACACAAACGTATCTTGAAACATTTTAAAAATCAAGTAAAGTATGTAAGATTGAATTACGATGATAGCTATGCATAAAATTGGAATAATCTCTGATATTTTCATGACGCCACCGAAACCTATTATTAGACACATACTCGTATATGATACGACGAGATTTTCTCTGAAAGATCAGGAAACCCATACAGGGTTAAGGGACCATTTATCCTGTTCGAACAAGAAAAGTAGTGTTTCATAGCTAGGCTTTAAAGGTGGAAAGAAGAAAAAGGACCTTCCATTTTGTTTTGTTTAGATCTTTCTTAATAAGACATATATAGTTCTAAGATATAGTTCTTAAAAAACCTCTTTAATAAGATTATATCCTTTTCTATTAGCGTTATTTAATTTTCGCTATTTTCAAAGAAGAAACACTGACCTTATTGAAATTTATGGGTAACGGTGACTACTAACGATCTAATAAAAAAATCTAAATGTAGCCTGTATGTATGGCCATAAAAGACTTCTAACATTCTTATTCTTATAATCTAAATTTATAAATATATAATAATTTACAGAAGGTGTTTATTGTAAGCTTTGTTATTTATGACATTAATGTACAAATTTTTAACTTAATTTTGACTCATGTTCACTTGTCGTTTCCGAATGAGAGTTTCATCATCATACTGAGCGACAAGCGAAGAACTCCGAACCGAGTACAGACAAATGTTTCATTGGTTGAACAATTCAAAAACGCATATCTAGATGTTCGGTTGATATGAAGATTGAGAAAAATACATTTATTCCAAGCCAAGTTGACAGACACATAACGATTTAATTTATATAGATGAATATAAAAGCGTCATTCGATAAGGAGGCCGAAGACAAAGGTATCGCTTTTCTCAAATGACAAACTAGATTCGAAATGTAGCGATTCGAGATCGAACCCAAACAATAGTCGGTGCGGTCGCACCAGCGCTACGCGGGTGGTCCGGGCAGTCCATCACCGCGTCATAATCAATTTGTATGCCCTTCACTGCGCACCCCGCTCCTTGCAATGCCGCATAGATGTCGCTTTCGTCACGCACCCCGCCACCGCCGCGTCCACGGACTATTTTTATAATGCCCGTGTGAAACCGATGGGGACACGCTTCTATCCCTCCATCCTAGAGAGATTTTAATTGAATAGATGAGTTTCGAGATCCAAATGTCAGTCAGAATGTTTTTCTTTTTTTAAATTTCGAAAATTGAACTGACAAGTAATTTCATTTCAACCGTGATCATATGAAGTATACTCACGACTGTGGGTCGTATGGTGTGAATAGCTCTTAAAGAGCTGTGGTGAAAATAAATTAAAATAACATTTGATGTTTATCGAATCACGCGTAAGCCTGGCAGCGTATATCTAAACATACAATAAGTAAGCAAAATATTATTATAATCGATAAACAAACATCGCTCGGCGGCTACGTTTTGGTTGCTTACTCGCTACATTAAGGTATATTGTGTAACGAGAAATCGATGCGGTGGTATTATTCATAGAAGTTTATATAATAAAGACACAACAGCTAGCCCACCCGCATCGTTCGGCTGCTCCATGGCTTATTTATGGTCGACTTTTGCAAACAATGCAGGCCGTGGTGTGGGATGGCTCAATTAGCACTATACAGGAGATAATACTCGTCACAATGGGCCGTAAATACCTTCATACCAAAGTTTCCGAGGGCTAAGGCGGTAAAAGAAAAGATTTACGCGTTCTGTTTATCTCGCTGTCCAATTGTAGATTAACCCTTTTGTCATTAGCCAGCCCTTCCGAGCGATTCAATCGTTTTTTTACACGATTTCGTGAGTGGACAGAAACGGCTGGTAAATTATTAGCTAGCTATTTGTAATACTTAACTATCTCTCACGTCCCTTTATCTAGACGAAGACACATAGCTAGCGAACAATATTCTTTCTACTCAACTTATTAACTTCCAAGCCTGATGGGCGATGGAAATTTATTGGACCTTGAAACCTAACCCCAAAGTCGCGTCTCGAATAGTTGTTATTATTTCTTGAATATTTATCTTTTTATTCACAGTTTGTACGTTCACACTTTTGCTTACTATTAACAATTAAGTTTGCCCGTAGTTTTGCTCTCTTGGATTTTTAATTTAAATCTTTTTCGCGTTTTTTTATAACTTTGTCGTATAACCAGATCTGTGTTGAATATCATACCGATCCAAAAAGTGTGTGTTATAAGGAAAGACAAACAGACAGACTTACAGATTCGTAAAATTTATTTCAAAGGTCTACACACCGGGTTGAGAATATAGTTTTTATGAAGTTTAGTTTTTTACGTAGTAGAACAACTTTACAGAATTCTTGAGGTACCACTGCATTGCCAGCTATTCTACCGCCAAACAATATGAGTAAGCACTATTGTGTTCCGGCTTAATTACTGGGAAAGAAGATCTTAAATCTCAGGATGACAAGCGCAGCATATGGTCTAGAAGGTTCTGTGTTGTACTGTGTTGTTATGAGCATGTTGCTTACCATCAGGAGCTCGATTAGCTCGTCTCGTCACGTTATCTCCTAAAAAAAAGAATATATTAAACTAAAAGTTAATGGTTAGACGCTTAGCAACCACGGCTACCATAGAAAATTCAATTTCTTATAACAAAATTTACACCGTACAGCGAACGATGTTGCCACTTGCAACGGTTTCCCATTTAATTTTTTTCGTGGAGATCGCCGTGCGGACGGGCTTTCAAACAATGGCACTGCGAGCATCGAGAGTAAACAGCGATAATCAATCATCAACGCGCGACCGTCGCTGATTGTGGGACGGTGTTGAGAAAAACCGAAAGTTGGTTATTGGGAGGGCGGGACGGCGTTCCCAAAGGTGTTTTTTGCTGTCCGGCTGAACAAACTTTGTCTCGAGCGCAACATCGATAATTTACCCCTCAATCTTCCTCATATCGCAACTGTTTCCATTGCCATCAATTATAAAAAGGAAATGGTTCAATTTTGTTTTTAGTACTACTAATAATATAACGTAATAAGTGGCCTATAAAAATGAGTACAGACAACATATTAAAAATCGCAGTTACAACAGCATTAAGCTAAGCAAGATTTACTTTGTGTTAGAACCTAACTAAGCCTACTAGTTCAGACTCTTTTTGTTCAAATAATATGACTATTTATGACTATTTCAACCAGATGTGGTAAGATAACTGATTAGTATATTATATTTTATATATCTGTAGTAGAACTCTTTGCAGAGTCCGGCTGAGGAAATAAAAAAAAGAGCACTGCCAGTTTAATGCAAAGCAGGTGTGTGTAAGCATTGCTGTGTTCCGGTTTGAAAGGCAATGTTTTCAGAGTATCTACTGGACGTAAAGGCAGACCATCTTCTAGTAATATACGACGGTTATTGCGCAAAGTCATGCAATTTGAATCTTTAGAGTCTAAAACACTGGGAATGGTATTATGCCGTCGTCCCGACAGCTTTTATGATGACATTTTTTATCACACAACTCATCACGCACCAACATAATGCCCCAATCCAGATTTAAAGGCGTTGAAACTTCAAACCCTTTTTATTCAAAGCATCTTCCATATTCATGATTCTAAAGCACACGATACGTATCCGATAACACCGTGGAAACAAACTTGGATCAGCTGAAGTCGGTCACGGCTGGAGCGTACTTCCTGCCACCGTATCATTCCGCTACTGTCCCTCCGCAATTGTTTACTTTTATCAGTGCCCGAGCTGAGACGCGAGGCCCGTGAGAACGACGCGCCTCGGCGATCATAAATTCCATGGTAAACAAACAGTTTACTTAGTCATTTAGTGCTAGCATTAGCCGTCGTCACCGTAACAGATTAAATGATGTTAATTCGAACTCTTTCTTTACTCCCGTTTCAAAGTCGTTAGTACTCGTAATAAATGGTTAGAAAAGCATCGAGTTTATCTACATGCTGTTGTTAACGTATTACTTATTTATTATTTCACTATTTTCTATTTGTACCACAGGTATCCAAAGACACCTTTTGAAATTTAAGCTTAAATTATTTTCTAAATTTAATAAATTTTTCTCAATTTATGTTTTCGAATTTTCGTATCATAAACGGTAAAATTATTTAGCGGTATAATTTTCCTTCAACACACATACGAATACGTACATGGTACGTATTCGTATGTGTGTTGCAACATACAAATACGTAACATGGTACGTAAGTACACACACACAAAGCCGCGGTAGAAATAGTGTTAAATAGAAATGTTAATTGATATTAAAATTTTTTCTATTATAGATTTTACTATTGGATATTATAACAAGATAGATAACTTTCCGTATATTACGAATGTCAATAATAGCAGAGATGGTTCCCAATTGAAAACATTAAAGTTTACGATATTTACTTAGGAGGGTATAAAAGAGAACCTCGTTCAGGTTAGGACTAAAAGGCTTATTAGGAAATCACTACTTCCTATTACGCAATTTTACAGATACTCTTACCTATATTCATTACTTACCTATTACTAATATCATTATATAGAAAATTAATATAAGTACATGTTCAAAAACAAAATATTAATAAACAAAAAAATAGCTTTAATAAAATCTTTCAACACCTTTTTTCGCCCATTCAGACGACCTAATCAGAAATTTTATGTAAACAACATATATTTGTAAACTTACACAATCTTTCGTAAATTATATGAATAAAAGCATGTTTCATCAGATTGATACGAAATTATTTATCATATAATTTTAGAAGAAATTATTAGAAAACTATTTTAGCTTTTCTAAACAAAATATGTATCGAAATAAATAGTTTCTTATTAGGAAATCATTAGTTTTGCTGAAATATGATTAGTTTTGGATGGCAGACGAGAAACTCATTAAGCCGTATATAATCCGTTGACAATAATGTATTATTCAAATTAATACCAATTTAAACTTCGCCTCACAAGAGCAGTTTAAAGAATTGGATAACTTTTTGGTTGAATCTATTTGTTCTCGTTAGAGGATTAACTCGACTCCGAGAAGCAGGTCCTGTCCCCGTAGAAAAAAATGTCAGCTCAAGAAGTGTCAGATAGAGCAATGTGTTTGCGCAGACATTTATCAGGCCCTTGTTAGTTCGAGTGGCAACGGATAAACAACGACCTTAATACCTCGTCTGTGGAATCGCTCGGGGATTGGGAGAAGTTTCGCATTGTGACGACGCGCGGTGACAATGGCAAAATACCTTTCAGGATAAGGATTCTTAAGATGTTAATGTTGATCTGTAATTCGTAGCAAATAAAAACTGACAAAGTGATAGGATGACAAACCACCGCAACGTTAGTAGCTGTTAGTTAACAATAATATTATCCCATAAATATTTATCATTATAACAAGTCAAACTGTTCCAGTAACTTTACGATCGCTGTTTTATACAATAAAGAAAATGTAAAACGATAAAAATAAACAAAATGTCGTATTGCTAAAAAAAAATACTTCTAAAAGAAACCATTTCATTATCTTCGAAAAAATTCATTAAAATTGCACACTTCTCTATAACATCATAGAACCTATCCCCGTCAACAACTGAACCATGGGTCACCTAGCATACGTACAATGTATGACTAAGCCGAGCGGTGTGTACTCAGGACGCACGGTAGCAGTTTGCGCTACCTGTTCTACGCCCTACCTGTCCCGACCAGCCCGGCCCCTCTAAACAACGCAAACAATTCTTATCATAACGTAAAAATACTACAAAATCCTCAGGTAACACAAGGACTTCAAATAAAAGGCAAAGCGGTAATAAAAGAACCTCGGAACAGTTTTACGAAATCGTCCGACTTTAATTTTATCCTTCATTCATTTCGGATTTATTTTAATTAATCCCTCGGCAGTTTCACGTTTACACGACCGCAAGCTTATATCGGAGTGGAAGGAACCGAACCATAAATCTTACCTCTGAGACACGTTTTAAAGCGAAAAAAGTAACACATGTCCAGGCCGTGTTTTAGAGGGACTAATTTCCTTTGGGGATTTCATATTTTTTTCTCTCCTCGTTCTTGTTTTTCTGGGTAAAAACAAGAAAGGCAATGCCACCCACGACGCGACGCGAAGACAACAGAAGAAAGCTTTATTCGAGTTTGGATAGTGCAGTCAATCTTTACGACGCATTGAATGGTTCGACTTGCGCGATGTACCAAATAAATTAAGTAAGACCGACATCAGCGGTAACATTTAACATTACGTATACGGAGTTTTTGTTGACATCTCTTTAATTATCTCTTTAATGATGACTGCAATAAAGCAATCTACGTGTTTAAATGTTGTTTATATTTGCATTTATAAACAATCAATTATTATATATAACGACTTAATTGCATGTCAGTTTAAAGACTAATAAAAATATTTTCAAAAGCTACATGAAGAAAATAAGGACAAACCTCAGATAATTAGCAAAGTTAAACATTTTGAGTGATTATTTTATCATTCTCGTTTTTTAACTACATCTTTGGACGTTACAAAAAATAATATCTAAGTGTCTAAGTCACTAAGGTATTCCATAACTCGAACTTTGTAACATCTGAAGTAACATTAACTATAGGTTCGCACCAAAAACAAGCAACACGGGAGAATTTTGAAACCCATCACATGAAACACGTCTATGAAACATATTTGACATATCGTTTGTGCCAAAAATCGTGCACAACAGTGCGAACGCGTCTCTTTATAGTGTAATAAAACAGAGATTAATTTTTTTTTTGTCAATGTTTTGTCAGTGCCATCCCACGGTAGACACACTTAAATTGCATTACATCTCAACAAACATAAAGCTACCATAAAATCGTTTAAATTAGTAAGTAAAGCTTAGCAGCGACCCTCGATAGAAATAAACTTTTTTGGAACATTTGCTTAAATCAATAGACTTTTGCTGTGTTATCTTAAAGTGCTTACGTCATATAGGCTGTGTGTAATGGAAAAGAGCACTGCATTTCCTAGTTTAAGAAATACTTGATAGTGGGTACAGTTAGTAAGCCGATAAGGTAAGTGAAGTGACTCGTGTCGGTGTAATAGCGCCTTAGGCGTCACTTACGCTTGGCCAACGTCTCCCGGCGCCGCTTCTATTTAAAATTTCAACTGTCCAGAACAGGCAACTCTCTGACAGTGTGATTCTGTATCGAGGTTTCACTTTATTTTACTTGAATTTGATAAATATAGCGAAAATTTGCCTCATATATAATGTCTTCGACTATAAAAAAAATGAATGGAGATTGTCGACAAGGACCATGTTAAAAGAGTTGTAAAGTTTATTACCCTACGATAATTTATTGGCGATTTTTATAACAGCAATATATTGTTTTTTATTGCCCGTTTTTTACATACAAGACTTTAATAACACTTTCCCATAGAATACTTTAGAATGATTAACAATTGTTAATTTCTTGTTTTAAACTGTCACTTTAAACATTAAGAATGCAACGATATATAAAATACAAATTTCAACCTCCTTTGAAGGACAGCTCAAGTACTCATCGCTATTAATATAACTAACATGGATCCGTGTAGGCCTGGTTTTCTACGCTGCAAAAGAAAACGGAAACATTTTTTTTTTCTACACCAAGCTAATTTATAACGATAATAATAATTTTATAAGCTATAACGTATATAATAAGACATAAATGAATAATTTATGTCTTGTCTAGACTTTGGGAAATTAAAGCATGGAATGCATTTTATCAAGTTAGGCGAATCTATTACATATAATAGATTCACAATTTTCTCTATATCTATATCATAGATATAGATACAGAGAAAGTTGTGACGTTTATATTCAAGTTGTTTGTTTTTTTTACGTCATTACTACTAATGTCAAACACGCAATTTGTAAAAGCATAAATGATTCAGTCAAAATACATATTATGCATTAATAAGGAGGAAAAGAAATTTCCTAAGGCTGACCGCTAGGCGATCGCTAGTTAGACATAATCTAATAAATCTCGCTCTACGCTCGGCGACACGTTAATCGCTCTGTAAAATGGAGGTGAACAAAAGCTGCGACGCCGTGTGTACGTGTTCCTTTCGACTTGGGTGGTCCCGGGGCACCGCGTCGGTCGGAATAAGGCCGACATTCGTGGTGCACCAGTCGGAATGAAAACGAACAGATAGCCGGCACTTATCGGACGTCGCATCAGATCTAGTGCACCGGCGCGTCTATGCGCATTCTACGGCTGGGCTAGGCGCCTCTGTGATGGAATGAGGTGACGCTGTCGGCACCGGCCCCGTGTTAGCTTTTCACGTGGCAAATACCTTTGATGTATCAGTGCGAAAGTTGTCTTGTTGCCTTAATGGAAGGCTGGAACGGATCTCAATTAATTTGGAACGTGGGTGCATAGGATAACTACATCTCGTGAGATTATTTCTATAATAGGTACTTGATATTGTTTTCCACGCTGTCTCTATTTTAAGGAAGGAATGTCTTGTATTATAAGGGTGTTTGACATACAAAATTTCAAATAAACAAAGGCACAGATCCGCAACAATTAGGTGTAGTTCATTCAAATAATTATCCCGGATGGAAATCGAACCCCCGGCCAGTGACGGTAAAGCCAACAACTTAGCAACAATAATAAGTTCTAACTCCACTATGACAAGATGTTGCAAAAAAATCGATTTAATGATGCAAAAAAACAATTGTAATAATTTATATCAGAGCTCATGTATTCAATATAAATGAATAACTCAATTTTTAATATTTAAAGCGAACTATTTTAGCAACCCAAGTGTAGTAAGTAATGTAAGTAACAAAAATTACGCAACTTATTTAACCATAACAGCTTTCATGTTAAAATATATTTTATTTTATATTTAATTACCTGTTTAAAAAAACGTACCAAAAAAAAAAACAGGAATATGTGGAAAAAACTGATTTATTAAAATTCTAACTGGTACGGACTTGACCGACTATACGTGGATAATCCACTAAAGGACTATTAAAACCGCCGTTACATTTTCTACATCGTGGAAATGTACAGCGTTGGTCAGCATCATTATAATTTGAGGACGGAGTCGTTGCCAAGCTAGTACCGACGCCGATTTTGTATGCAACAAACGCGTGTAACATTTACACAGCTTTGAAGACGCGAAAAGTTTATTCACGATGTCCGGTTAACGACCAGTTAATCATTAACTGCTTTAACGTGGGTAGCTTAACTGATATGTAAAATATCGAGACTTTCATACTGTCAGCGCCATAACAAAATATGACTAAATCATTTATTGATCCGCATAAAATTTTGACAATCTGTCCCGTTGTTCATGAACGCTGTTTGAAACTTTGAAACATGGAGCTGGAGCTAAAGTCCAAAATCCAAAAATAAATACTCGATAAAATCCCTAAAATAGTCCCGTTCCATAATATTTAGGATTCGCGTAAATAGATAATCATTGTTTTGTTGTCTCCTTACCAATCTAAGGTAATCTACCGATTATAATATGTTATTCTTCCCGTATATTATGTTACTAATATTTCGTGTTCTTACAATGATTACACGTTTTTTGTACGCAAATTATATTAATAAGATCATTTTAATTAAAAGTTAATATACGTATGTACATAAATAAAATAAAATGTCATATCGACTGTGAACCGGCAATATCTCCTATCTGAATTTTGACAACTTTTCAGGACAAAGAAAAATATGCTCGCAGGATAAGCGGATGCACCGTTGGGATGAGTTGAATAAACAAGACTTTGGCGGTAAATTTATTTTTTACTAGATATTATATTTTGCCCCGATCAATGATAGGAAATAGTTTCAGGAAAGGATGGTAATAGTAGAAAGGATATGAAATACCATCATAAAGTGATCTTGCTTAAATTTGGAGATAGGACGTATTGTTGGTTCACAGTCGATATGTTTACCGTGAAGTCGAAAAAAGTTATTTGAAGGAAGGAAAAACTGTACTATGATGCATAGGTGCTTCTCTAACTCATAAACTGAAGTATGTGTATTTCTATCAATACACTAGTCCTAAGATTGTCACTGAAGACAGGACGATTGTAATAACAGCTACAAATTTTTGTTTTACCAATAGTCTTCAATCAATATTCCTGTGGCGTAAACAATAAAATAAACAAATTAAAGCAGTCGCAGTCGTTACTCATAAGATATTACAAAGCAGGCGCGAGCGCATATTGCATTAATGCATAGACCCGTTAAATGTGCATACAATGTTGATGCTATGACATTATCATTGCGAGTCCGCCCACTTCGTACTATCTGAATGAATATCAAATTCTAGGTTGCGCACGACAATGAGGAGTAATCATTGAAAATATTCATACACCACGATGCGATAATGCTGACAATTGAATTGTTATTTCTCCTAGTTTTAAATTTAAGATATACATGTAATTACTACTATTCTATTTTCCAATGAGAAAACTACGTAAATTTAATAAGCTAAGCTAAGACAGATATTGAGTTTTGATTACATATCGTATGTAGTCTCAGAACATTTTAGAACCCATAAAAAATCGTTCTTAGAAAGGCTGCAAAAGTTTGCAGGATTCAGAGTTTTGCAGCCGTATCACTCGACTGGGGTAGTGCTTAAGCAGAACCATTCATTATATTCCCATTGTATTTGTGCCTATCCACTTCCTCATGCATAGACGTTCCAGAGACCCATAATTATGGGCCCTAGAGACGTTTACGAGCTCCTAGGCAATGCATAAAGCCTTTCCGATGACCTTCCAAGAACCGTAGCGGCCACCCGCGACGAAATTATTAGGCTCACGGCACATTGCCGACAACTTTATCAACGACGCTCACAGGTGATTAAAATCATTTCAATTTAATCTGTACGTCGTGGGAGTATGAACTGACATACTTCAATGACATAACATTTTATTCGATAGTCAAAGCTGTTGAAGATTACATAAACATATTTTAATTAAGTTAATCTTTCCGTTTGGATTTATGCTTAAAAAACAAACGGTTACTGTTATACTTAATCTAATCTTAATGCGTTCAACCATTTAATGAATTTCAGTCGAATTACGATCGCTGGAGGATCAATAGCTTACACTTAAAGGGAAACGCCTTTAATCTTATATGTATTTAAATTAAAGGACACCTTTTCTTTAATAATAACGTAGTATCGTGTGATGAAAGCCTTAACACTGACATACAAAATAAACTTCATATGATTTCATGTCAACAATGATGATTTTGATGTTTTTACATTGTTGACACGACCGCGTAAGATGAAATAATACCCTTTTTGTGGTGTTGGTTTACTTGATATACTATAACATTTCTTGTTTTCAACTGTTAATTTAATGGTCAGATATAACCTAACGCTATGACGTATAGACTATATATTAATCATTCATCATTCATCCCAACCGATTTCAGCTACGGCATTTCATTTACAAGAGATTATGTGCATGTATCCTGCAGAGAGACTATCTGCAGGATACATGCAAATAACCTGATAGAAGACTGACATGACCGAAGAAAGAATAGGCGCAGAGGCGGTGAAATTAAACCGACCTCTTAGTAAAAACTCCTAGTCACTGCTAGCTGGCGTCGATAAATACACAGAATGACTATTTACATACCCATCCTGACGATCGATGACTAATCATACTTTCTCAGGCAATTCGGTGATTAGCCCTTAATGCGCTAACCCCAACTTAGAAACAACTCTACAATCATTACATGGTAATAAGGCAAAGATCTACCGATGATTATTTCATGACCGTTATATTAGAAATATATGAAGTCAAGGCGACGAAAACTTAATAAAAACCCGCGTTTTTATTCAGAGTCCGTGTTGGTTACTTTCCAAAGAACGTGCCCGCGTGTTCAGTGAACAGTGTTGCAAATTAGCCGACGTATTGGCAGGACGAACGCGCATCGCGCGTGATACGCCTGCCAACCAAAGAGCCACCGCCTAAAACGACTCCTGGTCGCCTCCAGAATTGTATAGTAACACAATGACGTATTTAACGACGTAGGTCACGTCGGGCATAATGGCTGTCATGAAGTTTTGTTTCGATTTTAATTTCTTTGTCCCGACACCCGTCTTCGCCGTGCGTGTTTTAAAATTATATTTCCACGCTGATATAATACCTTTTTCGATCTTACCATACTATTCGAACAGGATATAAAGTACTTAGCTGATGTATATTGTATTCAGAATGTCACTTTTACTTAATGCTCTTCGCTCAAGTCAGTGCATTCGGTCTTCACGGCCGAAAGCACTGATTGTTACAATCGTACTTTACTTGAACTGAAAAACAAGCGCAAAAAATGAGGCACGCAACGCCAACGCTATTCAGTGTATTAAAATATGGCGCGGCCATTTGATTCACATTACGGCTGACAGGCGATCGTTTAATCTTTTCAATTTCATTCGATATTGGACCGAAAGGCCGCGAGCTCGGTGGCCTGGGATGACTCACGGCGCGTACAAGTCGGCTACCTTTACGTAGGTACTTACGATAGCCTCAATAAAACTTTCGAATAACTACGTTTTTTCGTTTAAATCCACAATTGCTTACGATTGTAGACGACTTTAAACGAATAAGTTATATAGCTTTACGACGTTAAGTGTATACAGTAAAGTAGTGTACAGTGTTATAACGTAAAATGACTTTCGTTTTTGTGCGTGTAAATTAGAACGTATTTTACCTACGTGTAAATTACACATACAATTTAAAATAAAACCTTTTCTTTTTTTTTCACTAAATGATACCTAATATTTTTGTTGTATATGTATATGATTGGTTCGGAATTCGAAATCCAAATTTATTTCAAATCATATTAAATATTGTAAATAATGGTTATAGTAAATTAAGGTTCGTGTTTTTCTATTTCAAGTTTAGTGATTCACGTGTTTTTGCGCTATCTGACCCCTGGATTAAGTGGAGCATACCAACAAACCGTATAGCGTTGCCTTACGTTACTCAATCATCACAATAACGAGGGAATTTTAACACGCATCATTACTTGTAATGAAAAATAGGTCCTGTACAACAATCGAAAAACACTTATCACAGCGGTTAAACCCAGGAGAACCGGCCAATTCTTGCCGAAAAGTCTTAACGAAAGTTAACTCACTTAGTGTACTTTTGTTTACTTTTTTGTTTTTGTAAAAACCGACTAGTCTATCGTTCTAGCCCAGTGTCAGGACAACGTTAGACCCTATAATTCACGACAGACGGTCGCTAAATTAGAGGAACTGCGGTTGAAAGTCTCCGAACGCATCATACTCCCTGGACCTTGCCACCATACCACTTTTTTCGAAATTTGGACTATTTCTTGTAACAAAAAAATTATTACGATGAGACAGTCCAAACCGCCTGATTGATCGCGGGGGGTCTCATGGAGACCTCTTTTAACGCACTTGATTAAAGAATGCATAGTAAATGTGGAGTTTATGAAAGCCATATCCTCAGCAGCTGAGTCCATCATTGCAGGGGACGTGCTAAGAGCGGGGTAAGCCATACTTTTCCCGTGAAACCAAGATCATTACTGCCAGCTTCGTTTATATCACAAACGCAATGCCCATGACGCATGCCATCAGTATAAAAAAGGCATCAGCTGGTCGAGAGTTCATCCGAGAAATGAAGGACCCATCCCAGAGATTGAGAGGTGGACAGGTGCAGTACATCATAATCACTTCATCGTCATATTTCAACTACAAAAGGTTAGAGAGGAAGATGACGAGCTTCGTATTCTATAATTAAAATGTGATAGATCTCTACCAACATTTGCAAATTAATAGATTGTATCGAATAGGATAGATCAGTGTTTCTCAACCTTTTATTTTTCGCGGCACATATTTTACTTTTTAAAAATTTGACGGCACACAAAAGTGCCGCGGAACATAGGTTGAGAATCACTGGGATAGATAAAGACAAAAAACAAAGTAATATCAAAGCTAACTTCACTTAAAATGGCCAACTTAATTTAATGCAAGATGTTTTTAAAATAATTTCTTTAACATACTATATATATTATATGAGTTTTCCATATCAAGCGTTTCCAAAAATTACCTCCATTGAACTCTAAAAATTATCTCCTACTAATCTAACAAGGCTCTATCACTACATAAGTTTCATTACGTAACTAATGGGCGAATAAACATAAAGTGAGAATAAAGTGACCCCAACATAAAGTAGAAATTGCAAATGAAGAAATAGCGGAATATGTATTTTAGAACTGCAATACATTTATAGGCAAGCAACATTCACCGTAATGCAATCCCCCATGCACTTGCTATTGCGCAATAGTTATTGCTAACTCATATTGCTGCCTTGGAAAATGACTAAGCAATAAGGGTCGACGGTGAGGCACGATCGGTCGTAAAGTCACCAGAATTTGTTAAATAAAAAACGGGATTAGTTTACCAATCCCAAGAAACAATGTTTATTTAAACATCTACATTTGGTTTGCGCAGTGTTAATTAGAGTGAAATGTACGAGTTCGTATATTATCAAAAATTTTGATGCTTTTAAAAACCAATGACAAGTTGTTTTTATTTAAGCCTCTGTATACCATTGATAATAAATCAAATCAAATCAAAATATATTTATTCATTAATTTTTACATCTCACTACATGAGGAAGCTACCGCCGGCTCGGAATGCAGTAGATTGTGAAACTCAAATTTGTAAGTATCTACTATTTGTAAGAGAGCCTAGAAGCTGGGGCTGGATTGTCCCTAAACGTACAGCGTTTATTGGTAGCCACATGGCATGATAGACGGGCTACCGCACACGGGGTAAGCACGCACGTCGCCCCGCGAACCTCATTCATCAGGCCTGATTGATTGCAACTGTCAAACTGCTAATGGCGGCGAGTGGCGGCCATATTGGAACCGATGAATACACCTAAGCCAATATTAATGCTCGTTATTGATGGGGTTTCAGCTTCAAGTTCACGGTTACTTACTTATTATACATGTTATTTAACTCTCTGAGCTTGAAATTCTGTAAAAGAGCGATAATCACAGTAGTTATAAGAAGAGAAAATGAAAATGGTTATTTAAATATACACAATTACATGTTTTTTTTTACTATGTAATTATAGTGCCTGATGTTCTATTCTGGATTTCTTATACTCTGGTCACAACCAACTGGCTCATGATTAACACACCAGAGCCACTTATTATGTGTTCACTTTTAGGCAATATTCGTGTTTAATAATAAGGGATATGTGTACAGGTTGACGTTTAACGACTAACTGATAAGGATAACCCATAATTAGCGCTATTGTAAATAGGTGCGAAAATAGTAGCAAAAAGTATAGTAGTATCAAAAAGATAACGATTGTTTATTGATTGATTATTGATAATTCAAACTCGTGCATGATTTTTGAGTATTTTTTTTTTTAATTATGAGTGTAATTTTGTTTTGAAATGTAGAAATCATAAAGAAATAGAAGAAATCATTAATATTGTTATCGCATGCAATATTCCTATATTGCATGCGATAACAATACTGAATAAAATTTTGAGCGATCTCTGCTAACATGTTTTGTTACTTTTATTCTTTACTCAATAGTATCTCATAGATGTATTGGAAGCAATCAATCATTACTGCATGCATAATTCATATACTCATACTTACATATACTTTGATAAAAACGTAATCTTCTCTTTGCATATAAATGGCCTAATAAAGATTGATTGTGCAATAACCGGTATCCTTTTAAGCCTAAAAATAAAATAAAACATATGAAAATGACACGGCTTTATATTAGTCTTTACACCTATAGTTAAATAGCTTACACATAGTTTTTTTTTTCGAGTGTCGCTACTACTATTCTGCCACGTATTGTGGATAAATTATATATTTGTGCAATCCATATAAACTAAAACGATAGTATTTCTTACTAAGCATAATCGGCTAAAAATACGTTCACATTTTTATTCTCACGTATTAATAACTAGCGATTCTCAACCACTTAGCCCGCGGCACTTTTGTGTGAATTTTATAAATGTATATAAAGCTCAAATTTCTCATTTCTTTAAAAACGCTGCCCTCATTGTAAGATACGAATAGCTCGTGTTACTTAAGCTTTTTACATACATAAATTTCACACGGACAAACGCCCAGATCCGGAACAATCATCGTACAAATTACAAATATTTGAACCGGGTGGGAATCGAACCCACGACCTGTGACGCGGAAGCCAATAGCTTATTTTATTACTTAATTTTTATTTTAAATTAATTTTTTTTTGTGTGCCGCCAAATTTTGATATCTTTAAGTATTCCACGACAGAAAAAGTTTGAGAATCACTGCTATACACTAACAGACCCAAAACATCCTGTCGCATGGATCATCTTACTTTTCAGGCACTTGGGTGATCAGCCTGTAGTGCCCTAAGCCAACTAAGAAACAACAACACAAAGTCATTGCCCTCCGCCGGATTCGAACCTACGACCTCCGACTTATAAAGCAGGGGCCTATACCACTAGGCCACGGAGACAGTTAAACACAAACATTAATTCTAGTGTCGAAAATACTGATCTTTAGGAAAAAAACCTTAATACATGCAAAACAAATTATTTTTGAATTTAAATTTTAATCAAAAGTATGATCTTTATTACATTATTGACACATAGTTACAAATGAAAGTATTTTTAAGTTGAGTAAAATTTTAAGTCAACGAAATAATAAAAACTGCATATAAGTAAAGATATGTGCAAGAAAAACAAGGTGATAGAAGTTTGACAACTTTATTTCATAAGTACTAAAATGCATGTTTCAAAATTTGACACTGAAAGTTCCTATTGAACAAGTAAACCTTTTAAAAACACATAGTAAGTTATGCAGCCATATAAGGCTTCCCCGAGGAGACAATAAATGAAATATAAATATATACCAAACCCTTATCATTTTTATATACACGGAGTGTCATTCTACTTAAACTCTACATTTGTTCTCCATAGTTTGTCCAAAGTAGTTAAAGTTCTTATTAACGTCCTGATAGTAACTTATATTAACAATTTTTTTTTATTGTATCAATCGTTTTATTTTCATTCTACAACTAAGTCATCGCGCCTAACGTCGATTTGACAATCGACTGACAAATAAATAAAAGCACACAGAACAATTCGGGGTAACGTTTATTTACACAACAAAAACACCTCTCTAAAAGATTAGCATTATCACATTGAGATTTACATTCAGTACACAATAGTGGAAAAATAATATATTCATGTATAAGTAGATAAGTAATTACAAGAAGTCTACTTTCTATGCTCCATGTACCTGGAAAAAGAAATTCACAATATAAATATAACATCAAAACTTTACACTTTACAACCATTACATTTTAAAGTCAGTCCGTTAAATCTAATAAAGTAAATTTTTGTTTTTTGTGCGTGTGAGAATCCAGAAATAAAAAAATCTAGGCATTCCTACATGTATCCATTTGGTCTCCGTGGAATTTATAATACTGTTACATTCATTATAATTTTTTGTATCAGCAAAACCCTTTTAATTACTAAATAAAAGTAATTTACTAACTTTATCGTGTTAAATTTATTTTATAATTAAATTGAATAATGAAATGATATTATACTG
>DWHQ01000051.1:0-20696 GCA_018247955.1 Eurytides marcellus marcellus | reverse complement strand
TATTTAGTGTTTAAAAATAAATTTTAAAAACTTTCTACAAAACCGAAATATTTCTTCCGATTTCTCCCAAAACATTCTATAGGCTTCCATGGACAAATTATTTCTTAACTAAACCTTTTAATAATTCTATTATATAACTATGTATCAGTTTACTAAATATAAAGGAATGTGAATGTTCAATCATTCCTATTTTAATCTCGCGCTCATTTTTCCCCGACCATATTTAACTCTCAGTTTCAGTGAGTGCATTGACTACATTTAAGCGTCAATCGGTAAAGGCTCTGTTATTATGCTGTATTAAATTTATCTCTCGTAATCCAAGGCCCACCTGTGCGGTTCAACGGCACTAGACCCGACCAGTCCGTCTGGTTATTTTAACCGGCCAACGTAAAACCACACTCCATATTCGCTCATTCAAAGCATTCTCAACCTTATCGTGTATATCATTAAGGCTCCGTCATCATCGACGACGTGTAAACTGTCGCTTGCCGAAGAAGCGCCATTTATGTATTTATTTATTTATTTTTTTAATCTGTATCGCGGTACGAACGTTTGTGATTAATGCCGGCCAGCGCCCGCGCAAAAGTAGACGTGAACACTTATCTTTTTTTTTTTTTTGACTCGGCCTTTTCAGGGTGGGCCAAGGTACAAAAGATAAGTGACGTTCGCCATTATCGAGGTTTCTTTTCTGTTGCGTAAAAGTGGAGTGCCGAGATAGCATCGATCTTTGTTTATTTTTTCTATGTGGCATAGTGGTGTGTCATAATTTTTAAATACAACATTCGTAATAAACATGAGTACATTTATAAAATCTAGTTCTTGTGTATTTGTTAACCCTTGGCCTCGCGTAAATTTTAGCCAAGTGCTATTGTTACATCGTTTTCTCATTTTCTGTAATGATAAGTAGTCTATATATATCGGCGTGAAAGGAGGACTCGGATTTAGAACACCGATTTATAACATTGAACCTTATACTATATTACTAAACTATATCATAATATATGTAGTAAGGATGTTTCATAACAGAATTAATTAAGACGACAATAATGCCGCACCTATAAAAATCGTCAATAGTGATGTCCCAAAACACCTCGTTAACCTTTACCCACGGCGGTCCCATAAAGCCTTAATGCGTCCGAAAACCGGTTATCTGTATGCGTCCAACAATTTTTATCCATCGGAAAAACCACGAGTAGATTGCAATGGGGCTGTCGAATGCTCCAAATAAACGAGTCACAGTTTATATAAACGCTCTAGAACGTTCCGCGGCTTTCCTGCCGAACTAGCCGCTCTATAATGGCGACAATTTTCCAATGCCTACCTCCGTTTTTATGGACACCCGTCACTACTCGACACGGCCGCGTGCTGGCCGCACATAAAAAAGAAGCTTTAGCGCCTATATATTTTTTTAACCTCTTTATAATTGCAAATCAGTTGTCATTTTGACAAGCCCGCCATTATGTCTCCCGTTCCAATTCCAAGCGTAATGCTCGTTTTGTTCGTATAAAAATACGAAACGATCTTTCGTTTTACTATTATAAATATTTTATCAACTCCATAAGGGGTATAGATATGAATTAGGTCGAGTATATCTCGTGTTGTTTCATTTTAATTTATTATAGTTTATTTCATTTTATGAAAAATATATCGTATACAAATTCGTTTGGAAATGGTTTTATCCTTATAAGCGAATGCACACGGCGACGCAAAATTGATGACATACATAAATCCTAATGATCGATAGATCGTCGGCGAATTCCGCGCGTGTTACTCACCTTTATTACACGCAAACAATGCTGGATGCAAATTCAACAATTTGCACATAACTTGTCTATGCCAATCACGCCGCCGGCCGCACAATGCAGCCCGTACAGTTAAGAATACGCCACGTTACGAAATTACATCAGTTACTCATAATAAATACTCGGGCCGAATTTAGCTGCCGAATTCGTAACTGTGAAGTTAGTCTGCCGCGAAGCAACCGCACGGGAACTGCATTTTGACAGCCAGCACAGAGTATACAACATAGAATTGAAATAAGAATAAAGATAATTGGAATAGTTTAAAGTATAACAGGCTCGTTCCAACTCGCACATAAATAAGAGTTGTCCAGTTTATTTTTAAACAAGGACTTGTTAAGTATAAAATAGTAGTTGCTCCCATTTGCCACCTGCGTCGTCTCAGGTAAGTGACTTCATAAACGATCATGTGAGTGTCAACGACTGATACCCTAGTATCTGTAGTTATAGTTACGTTCTAAACTTCTTAGATAACGTCTATTCGTTTTAAGTGCTTTCAAATACGTGGATATGTTAAGTTCAAAAGTGATTTTCAAATAACATAGTTACATATTAGTTACATACGAAACGAAAGGGGGAAATGTCAACACGCCACGGAATGAAAATTAAATTAAATTATGTGTGATTTTCTTTTGCAATTAATAGGATTTTTTACATTAACTCGTAAACATTACAGTTTCATTTTTTTTTTTAATATTTGTGTACGACTTCTGCCACTGGCTGTTGTGAAATATTTATTACATTACTTGTCAAATTAAAAAAAAAGACATCTATAAATAATCTGTGAACGTTTCGAACATTTCGAATTGTCTTCGACGCACCCGCCTTGCTCTGTGCCGATGTTATGCGTTCCCGCCGCTCGAAACCACACTGCAGGTGAAACACATGCATAATTCATTCCGCGTATTCTTGATGCAACATGATTATATACAAGTGCTTAACGTACGCGTGTGACAGGGCGGCTGGCGACGGCAGACGGCGAGGCGCGTAGCCGCTGTGTGGACACGTTACTTTGAAAATAGCATCGCAAGAGCCTGATCCGTTTCGCACTTTCTAATAACGATCTAGTTTATGCTTTAATAAATCTTTATTAACGCATAAGGACTTCGATCCCATTATATCAACGTTATTAAGTACGGAAAGGGCTCTATGTGATAATTTATTAGACTATTCTATTTTGGTAGCATTGTCATAGATATTGATGTTGTTACCAAATTTCAATATTTTCTAGACAACCTCTAATTAATTATCAAACTTGAAAGATCTTAAAAAAGTGTCCTAAAAGTTGTAACTTTAACAAAAGGGTTTCAGTTGTTCGGCGAACAACATATATACGGAAATTTACGTGGTCCACATATATATGGGTCCGAGTTGCTGTTATATATATAGTTTATACTGGTACCGAACGCAAGAGGCGTTTTTAAACATTAAAAAAAATAAACTGAAAATATGTAGAGAATGTTTTCATTTAGAATGGAGAGATATATTGTCGGATTGCGGCAATAAATGAATCGTTTGTTTCGACGCGCCCGCAATTCGTTTTACCTCGTTGGGAAATATTAATAAAGGATTCCTTTCTCTTAGTGAGATCGGCTGCAATCGCTTTGCCTTTCTCGTTCTTTCTTAAATATCAAAAGTGTCACAAGTCGATTTAATAAAGCTCACATATTTTAAAACCATGGGCATATTAGACTGAAATAATTTGGTATATAGAATAGGTAGAAAACAAAAGTTGTAATAATAACATGTCAGCCTTTAAAAAATGTTTAACCTGTCATTTCCTTCTCTAATACGGTCGAACTCCACGTGGTAGTTTCTGAAAAATAAATTAGTTTATATAACATTGTTTATATCGTATTGTTATAGTTCGTCATTGTTTAAAATGATATCAATAGTCGGCAATATAGAATTGGAAAAGAAATAAAAACACTAAAATTGCGACAGAAAACTTAAAAGAAAAAACGCACATAAAATGTACAACATAACGTTTATAGACCTATCTTATTCAGACAAGACTTTACATACTATTCATTTATCAATTTTATTACAGAAACTTTATTAAGAATTTAATCAACAGCATAAAACCCGTTTGTGTGCGAAGTTCAGTCTAAAAGTATTTATAACACTACGTTTGACAGGTGAAACAACTATTGCTAGCTAACTGACGTTTCTGAGTGAGGCCGTTGGTAAAACACGTTAAGCGACTCGTGGATCCATTAAGCTAGTGCCTACCGTTTAGATCTATTTGGTGTCGCAGTCATAAAAGTTGTACAGGCGATAATTGCTTATCTCAGTTAATGTTGCAAGAATTCCGAGGTGAACTCGGTGATACGAGTTTTAACTAACCTCCCAGCCCAACCGGACCAGCCTCGTGAATAGAGCGCTACTAATTCAAACACCATTTTACTGTCATTACACGGACGTTAAGGAAGAATGATAAGCAACAGCACACGGAATCGAGTAAAACGTATATAGTATTTGTGTCTATGACTGTAAAAGGAAAAGAAAAGAATTCTGATTCAGAATGTCAATCTTTGAAAGAATATTCTAAGTATCTTTTTTTTAAGATGCTCTTGATTGGTAAGCGATACGCCTGCCTGTTGTCTTGTCCTGCTTGTCATCCAGAGATTTGATGTTTCATCTCTATGTGGAATTTCTGGAAATGTAGTGGTTCTACCTCTAGCGAATTTAGCAAGAGTCCAACCACGAGTAACAACTTCCCTGTTTATCTCTTTTCGCTTTGGTCTTAGACTAGAATGGATAACTTACAGTCTTTGAAACGGCTGCTGATCCAGATAAAGATGGTTCAATAGAGAGTAACTTAATATTGATCGGTATCTTCGTGCATTTCTCTAGCACATTGTCTGATGTGTACATTGAATCATAAACCTATATTTGAAAGTTAATGTAATATTGACATACATTTCTGTCAAAGATGTCTCGATACAATATTGGATTTCGCAACTACTAGAAGTCAACGACTCGAAGTCGAAGTGTAACGCGTCAGTTTCAGCTGTAATTCCTCGCTGACCCACATATCGAGCACGTGGCTAATTGCCTCTCATTGGCGGGGCCCGCTCTGTCATCACGCCACGCCGACCTAGCGGCCAATTGACGGGGTTTTCGGGGCATCACGTCAGCGGGACGGGCGTCCGACCCGTGACGTTACCGTGTCAATGTCGACCGAGAGCGATCAATGTCACCCGAGAAAAAGCAAAAGTGAAACACTTTCGCTACATTCGGTGAAAGAGTTGACGGCGAACGAAGATTTACTTTTCTAAGCCCATTAGGCACGCGATGGTAACGTCAGATTACACTGCGCATACTGTGACAAAGTTTTATGTCAATTCGATATGTCACATCTGATATATACAGCATCAGAATTAGTTGACAGTTGGCAGTAGTTGACTGCCTATTAAAGGCAACGTTTCCTTAAAATGAATCCATATAGATAGTTTATGATCATTCGTTACTTTGTCTTTGATAACTTTAAGCCCTACGGATGCATCTTCAGAAACCATAAGTAAATTGTTGCGAGTACTAACTTTATTCACTACTGCTCGTTACTTCTCTGATCTGCGCTGAATCCTTGAAAGCGTATCTCTTCAACGCTCTCTGCATTAAAAGATAGACGATCCCATTCTACAATAGAACACGATAATTCCTCTGAACTACATCTACAATCTACATCTTTAGAGTTCGCAGAAACGCAGATGTCGGTTGTCACAACTTCTTAAACACTACTAGTAACTAACTGCATAATTGCACAGGGCTGTGCAAAGTTCGGCGGATGGTGACGTACTCCGTGTCTATTTAGAGACGCAATACTGACTCCATTTCGGTGTATCCGATGGCGTTATAATAAACAGGCAGTGCAACGGTCAAGAAATCCAATATTCCTACAGATTTAACGTTAAATCCATATTTACAGTAACTCCGGATGAAAGCGTTGGTTGTCGATGACTAACCGATTGTGAAGATCTGATCACTTAACTCTGACTCAGAGGTGACGAGAAAGAAATAATACTGGAATTAAAGCTAATTTTAAAACTCCAGACATCGGAATAATAATAAAGCATAGGAGAGAAAAATTTGGAAAATTGTTAACTGCTTCGGATACCGGTATTTAAAAGTTTCAAAGAGTAACATTTCATCTCCCGTAGATGACATATTTCTCGACATCAAATGCAAAAGAGTAAAATGATATAGTGTGTTTAGGTTTTCGTGAAATATGAAAGTGGTATTACCATCGTCAAACGAATTTGAAATAATTTCTTTTGAAGAGGCCTCTTTTTGTTTAACACTTTCTAAACCTGTTTTTTTTCGCATTTGCCGTTAAACAAAGGATACAGTTACTGTCATTACAATACGTCCAAGGTTTAAATTGTGAAAACAACGCTATAGACTGAGGACTGAAAAGCATTTCAACACTAGTACTATAAAAGAGGTGAAGACTCACGATATTCCAGCTAGATAATATTGAAAGGAACTCGTAATTAGGTGTAAAGTAAAAGAGAGAATTCATAGAGAGAATGAGTCGCTATCGGTGATTTATTTCGTGTTCACAATAAAGCAGATCCCCGGTGAAACTAGGAAGTGAGAGCAAATGGATGGATTCGTCGCTGAGGCCGCGCGCAGAGGTCGTCGCCAAGGTTGACGGCAACAATGGCCCACGATCGGACAGTGATAGCCGGTTATTGTCTCCGACGATTTGAATACAGGCATAGCATCAGAGGTGGATTTAAAAATACATTACTATACGTTGCACGCGATCAGAGATGACTAGACCCGTATTTAAATAATAATTATCATACACGCGTTATTGCTAATCGAATCGCATTCCATTATTGAAAATCTGCGCAGCTGTTCTTCCGCTGTTCTTCCTTAACTTTTTTTTAATTAAATTCACAACTGCCAGTTGGATTTTGCCTTACTCCCGCATAATTGGCCGCTGCGTGTAGCGCGAACGATCCAGAATCACAAACGTAGGCTTCGAAAAAGGAAAAGGCGGGTGTAACGACATTTCGCCCATTTACATCGATGCCTTTACGCAATCTACGCTCATTTGAAATCGGAACGCGTGTTTATGTTTGCCGCAGCATGCATACGTATGCTGCCACAGACAACATATTCAATATTCGATCTGTAATAGCATATGCACGGGACTAATAGTTAGTGATTCGAATAAAAAGATCCGCTTGTTGTGATTCTATTATCTTTATTTGACGTTGCAATGTCCATGGGTTGTGATGTGATTATCACCAGCTGAAACGCTTGCTCGTTTGCCTTCTATCCCATAAAATATTATAAAAGGGTACAAGTAGAGTAAGTTTAAAACGAGCACGACGAACTTAAACACATATAATGAACAGAATGAAGATGTTAAACGCAACGTAGCGCAATCTAAGTGCAGCGACGAGCGAACGCTATTGAGCAGTAAATTGACGGTGGCGGTGCCATTTTGTCTATAGCAAACGACCATATTGCCGTGAGCTCTGAAACTCGTATCGGAGCGCCGTGCGGACGCGTAACAGGGGTCCGGCTTAAATGGCAACGCCGAGCTGCATGCGTGTCGCGGTTTCAGTAAACAAAATAAAATTGCAATGTTTATTGCGCATTACGCGACGGCACAAATGCTAAATTAGTTTCGAGACGAATTCGTGTCGGTTCATACATTTAAAGTGGTAATACATCAACGGGTAAGTCGCGTCTATTTTTTAAATACGAGTCATGTAGACTATAACTACAGTGGGAGTTAAGTTTGATATTTTCATAACAACCATTATTTACAATACATAGTGTCATTACACTAGTCATAACCTAAAAACCTATTGAACCTACTACCAAGAACACTGGCTGCATTTCCCTGTTAAATTAATCTTTGGTTTAAGTTATGTTTAACCTTTGGGAAAAAACCAAACCAGCCCTCTTGACATTTTGATAGGTTATGAAGATTAGGTTAAATTTAAATGTGTTCTCAAGTGACGGTCATTTCTATCCCAAAGCTGTAATGTATAATACAACTTTTGGAAAACCGCACGTAAGTAAGTATATAATTATTTTGTTTTGAAAGTATGCCGACGAACTGTTGAAGTATGGTTATGCAAATATGTTCTCATGTAAGTGACAGCTATGTCTTTTTTGAGAACAAAAATTCTTTAAACCTAAACCTAGGTTAGTATACTTCCACAACCTATCAAAATCTGAGAGTATATACATTTTTCAATTATAATTGAGACCTCAAAACAGATCGAGATCTGCGCTCGCTTCGAATCGCGTATCACAGTGACTTGCATTGTGCTCGAAGTTACAACACGCGAACATCTGTGCGTTTACGTAACAAGGCGACGCTGTTCGTAACTGTACCGTGTCGGTTTATCTAATCGAGAGAAAAAGTGGGGTGCGCCCGATCCGGTTCGAAGGACCAATGTATAAGTTCCCGGCTAAGCCAGCTGCTATGCTGCCGAGCTGTCTGCGATACGCCATTAGTATTCCGCACCAACGGGCCGCGGTGACGTGTAGGTGCGTTCACTCCTAGAAGCCTTGGTATTTGATCAATTGCGCTACCTCCAACTGCCTCACCTCGTTTACAAGTCTCTATACGGGACGGGTTATGCTTATATTTCGCTCGAAGAAGCCCAGCGATTATAAACTACACTGTTAGGTTGGGATGTTTTCTGACAGATTATAAAACATGTTTGATCTTTAGTTTGTTAGTTAATTAGTCTTATGTAGTACGTCAGATTTCCATTATTATATGTAAACGAAGGCCTTACAACAGCTGATTTAAACTTTATTCGAACTAGTTTATCATCAATCATAATATTTAGTTGAAAAATGAATAGACCACCTAAAAAGTGACCACATAAGCCTATATGTACGTATAATTTGATTACAAAAAGAATAAAAACAATATTGATACCAATATTCCATAATTTCGATACCTTATTATGATAATGAAGATAATTTTAATGCAATATTCAAATAGCGAAGGACGAGAAATATAAGTCAGCCATCAGAACACCCAAGCGCGCCGGATACTTCCAATAATCTTCGGCCAAGAATGGCGCGCCGTAAACTGTGCAGAAATCAAGCGTTTTTCTATAGCAATTACTCTAACAGCCTTATTAGCCCCGCGAAGGGTGTACGTTAAACACTGTTGTTTAATAAGAAGGCCATTTTTGTTCAAAATACCTCATCCTTTACGGTATATTGGTTTTATAATCGCCTTTTTTCCTAGCGAGCTATTACATAAACGAGAAAGGTTTAAGCGGTATTATGTCGACTTTATTATTTATCTGTGCCCTCTTAAGACGTTGTCTCCGTCTCTCTCCTAGCCTACCACTTTTTTGTTACGGGTGGGGGGGATCTTCTAAAGATACCCCGCGTCCTAGGATAAGTTAAGGTTATGTGGGAATTTTACCCACTAAACCCCTCGGTGGCCACACTCAGTGCCTTACGAGGGACTCCGGGATTTCCTACGGAACACACCGTTTCTCTTACACACTGTAGTGGTCTATGTTCTCTGCTTGACATTGATCTCTATTGGCATGCCATAAGCTTCAGGTCTATTTTCACTACTCAACATAGATCTCTGATGGCATGCCATCTTGAGTAACATTTAGCTTGCTTAGCCTTCAGGTCGACGCTCGGCCCAACCGGCTGTAATTGGCTGTAATATCAAAAAGTATTTAAAGATATTTTTATTCAAGAACCTACATTTCGATGTGCTTACTAGTATTGGCATATTCACAACTTCTGTATGCGAGCACAAAGCGAACATTGTTTTTGTAACAATGCGTCGTTAGCGATACGGCTTTTCGAAATGACAGCGGCGGCGATAATGTCAAACTCGCTCTTTTGATTCATACGAAGTTTAGTGAGGGACCAAAGTGGTAAACTCTGTACTGTGGTAATTACGGCTGGCTCTCTGACGAAAATGATCCAGTCTTCGGGGGAAGACTTCACAGGGGACACTGGAAAGTAAAATACACTTTTGCATATCGACGTTTTCTTTCATATACATGGAAATACTTTAGCAACCTATTCCCTGGTTGTTGCTCACTTTAAGTCCGTTCAGCAGCTTCTCTGTTGCTCTGTTCCTGATAACGTTTACGGACATACCACTTATCCTTCTGTCCGCTGACTACTACCAACTTTAGATTCTTAAGCAGTTCTAATATTGATGGCTTCAATAAATAATGCACACTGCTTACTCTCTTGATCTGTTAAGTCTAAAATAAGTCAGCTGTCACTGCGATCATATTACTTATAAGCATTCTAAAGCTGTCATCTACGTCATTTTCAGCTGAACCTTCATCGCTGATATTCACATCGTCAAACCTCTTTGGTCGGACGTCGATTCGGGACGTTAATCGTTAAAAGGATTCGCCCACACAAACGTATCGGCTCTAAAAATAGCAGCAACGGCTCATTAGGCGGCTGGGTTCCCATGCGAAACGAGATCGGGCCGCATAATAACTTTATTACGGAGCGGGCATGAATCAGCCGGGCCCCGGGCGCCCTTCGTTACTTGGCCGAGCCGCCTCTTTAAGAGTCGGCTGAAACAGGTTGCGCTCAGACCACCGTGGGGACCCGTACGCGTCTGAATGCCGTGAAGCCGAAATCGCCTCGAATCGTCAACCGTTTAACATATTCTTAATGTCAGGCATTACTATGACTTCATCCTATTCGTGGACTCGTCCAATCCGTGGAAACTAGCATTTCCACGAATTCGGTGATCCGAAGAAGCTTTATAGAGCCGCATAAGCTAAAAGCATCAACGTCAGTCAAGATGAGATAAGCATTACGACACGATGGGCGTTAACAATACGATTTTCGAAGTGATAACTTTTTATAGGAGGGTAAACCGCTCGTAACGTAACGCGTAACGGCGCCAGTTTATCTGGCTGCAGTTGACAGTTTGACAGGTTGTCAGAAAGCCTGTAATCTAAAACTGTCGCCGCTTTTGAAAGTTGTCGTAGAAAATAAAATTATCAAACAATTTCGATATTAAATAGTCCAACTTAGATTAGTTTAAGTTATCGCTTCTATGTTTTTTTCTTTGGAACCAGTGGTAGACCAATAGAGCGAGGGATTTTGTCTTAAAATATCGGCACTTTCATCTTTAATTTAAAACTTTTGGTCGTGGTAGGATTTGTGCTGACAAATTGTGGTTATTAAAAGTTATTGATATATATAAGATCGATAAGATCGGTAAATAAATATTGTCATCTACCTTATAGATCTCCATTTAAGATTGTAAAAGTATTTGCTATAATAATTCGCCTCTCTGACGTCATAGGTTAGATTTCTTTCATCGATATATCTATGAAGGGGTTGGGGTACAAACCCACATCAGGGTTTTATTATCAAGAAGCCGATCTCTGAAGAACCGGTCCAGTTTTCGGCGTATCGCCAAGCACTCCCGCACACGACGGGCCTCGTAACAGTCTAATTTTTTGAAAATTTAAAGACCTCCCCGGTTGAGATTTTGCTGAATTAGTATTATCAGCCTCGTTTTTATTAATGTTCCTCGTTACGAAACTTTACGGCTGCAAGTTGGTTAACTACAAGCAATTTTGCTTAGACGTTAACTTAGTTTAAACTTATCACATAGCTTTTAAACTTTTGATCTTAATGAACCAATAGACCTATTATACTATGACTGGATTTATTAAATAAAATTTAGGATTGAACTGTTGTAATAATAACTGTAGTCTGGCTTATTAAAAAAATCACTATTACATATCTGTCCTGGCAGACCTAAATCCAGTTTTCGATACATAAAGAACAACTAAGCACTACTCTAGAGTTTTTAGGTGACGAACAGACAGATACTACAGACCTGTGATATTGATAGATATGATAAATAGCAAAAAAAAATTGGCAACTAATTTTCATCTCAATAAATAAATAAATCTCCCTTTTCTAGAAATACAACAGGCTTGATGTATATTCTTATTGAAAGAAAAGGAATAGCGAACCACTGTGCACTACTCTAGAGTTTTTAGGTGACGAACAAACAGACACTATTAGGACCTATGATATTGATAGATATGATAAATAGCAAAAAAAAATCTGCAACTTATTTTCATCTCCCTTTCCTAGAAATTCAACAGGCTAGATGTTCATTCTTATTGAAAGAAAAGGAATTACAACACGATACAAGCTTATACATCGCCCTGTAGTTTATTCTTATTGAAAGAAAAGGAATTACAACAAGGTACAAGCTTATACATCGCCCTGTAATTCTCACAAACTAGAGCGGCGGTGGTCCGGGCGTCGTGTGGCGGTTTACTCTCCACGGCTGTCTGTTTTACTTAATCGCCGGCTCAGAGCACTTAACAAGTACAGAGAAGGAGGTTAACTGCGTTATGCGGCTTTAAGAAATCACTACACTGTAGCCTGCGTTAACGGTAACCAGTTGCGAACGCTTCGGTGATGTTTTTTTTTTTTAATTTTATCGGCAAAGAAATATTATCTATACGGCCACCTTAATCGATGTTTTCTTTACGATTTTTCTCCCTTATATTTCGGAACGTCAATGTGAAAGGTCATGAATGTTAATTATTTTAATATTTTTAATTAATTTTTTTAGTTTAGTTTCAATTTAGTGTTTAGTGTCGATTAGTGAGTAACGTTTTTACATGTCAAATGTCGAAAATTAATCGTCGCGTTTTAAAAATTGAATACGAAATGCTGCGATAAATGTTTATAGCAGTCGTGTTTAGTCTGTTGATTAAGTTGTCTGTGGTTGTCCACTTACACCTCGCTGCAACTATGTGAGTAAATCTAGTCGGGCAACCCCGCCTCTTCGTTAAAAAACACGTGGAATATGTAAATGCGCCAATATTACCAGCCGCCATTCGCGATGCTCGCCTATCGGTGTTCGATTGAGAAATATCTTGCACGAAATTAACATGCAACGCGGCACGAGTAAAATTAAGCTTTTTATTAACTGCAGCTGTCCGCATTATAACAACAATTTATTTATTCTTCAATATAAACCTTACAAAAATAAGGAATTACAAAGGGTAGACTTAATGTCTGTGGGCGTTCTCTCCCAATCGACCAATAAAATAAAATGCGTGTGTTATAAAATGGCAACTTAATATTTTCACATTTAAAAACTTAGCTATTCCTTCTTTCTTTACCAAAAATTGGATATTATACGTGTTATTTTTAATTAAATGCGTTTAATTTAGTAGGAAGGAGAACGAATTGAACATTAAAGATGAAGTATTACAATAAGCAATTCCCATTAAAAATGCTTAGGGCGTACAAGTTGTTGTAGAAGTTGTATTCACAAATATAATTCAAGAAACATGAATTATATTACATGAGTATTTATTAAAGACTATCAGATCGTTGCCCTGAAGTATTTATATAGGGAAAAAGAGATGAAATTAACATCGTTAACACACACGATTGGAACGACTATAGGCGTGTTAAAAGTGCCACAGAGCAGGAACGTCGGTTAGCATTAAATCGTCAATTAGACTATGGACTGGTTCCGCCGTCAAAGGCTCGACTCCTCGTTAACCCATCCGCTGCCAAGCTAATATCATATGAAGCTACTAAAACGGCTACACGGATCCTTGGCAGCGAACGGGTTAACTGCGTAGACCGCGTCGGGCGGTAGACGGCGTGTGGTCTAAACTGGAGGTGGTCGGATGATTAAAATTGCAATACGTTAACTTTAATTGCGGTCTGTTCCCCGCAATACCTTGCGACACCGGGCCGCCGGCTCTGTCGATTTATTCACAACGCACCTTACGATCTTCACGATCTTTCCGAACGATCACTTGAAACGGTTTAGCGTGACGTCTCACGCTGAGTGACAGCCGATTAGCAATTAATTAGTTCGTTAGCCGAATGCTAATCAGCTAAGCTAAACCGATATGTTGATTCCGTCAGCCTTGTCGCCGTTGTTTGTATATAAACCGGTGTGCACGACCGTATTATTGAGAGAAAGTAACAAACGAGCATGCGGTACACCTTCATGCAATATTTGATGATTATTGTTTGTAGAATTCCAATTCAAATTTATTCCTAAGTGTCAGCACTATTGAAAAGTCCGCCTGTCGACACCACTGCAGTAATTCTACCGGCGCTTCCACTCCTAAAAAACGTTGCTTTTATCAAATGTATTTAATAAACAATAAATACAATTAGAACCGTACTGTCATGACTTCTACATTTGTAGGGTTTGATCGCAGCAGACGAAAGCGGTCGGCGCGGTCTTTATTTATTTAACGTCGTATATACCCGTCCGAGTCGGCGCGGCGGCGACCAACAAAAGGTTTTCGGCGCTCTTTCATCGGGGCTTTCACTACGTCCGTTGAATTTATTTTCATCGGTAATAATGCGGTAACTGTTCATGAAATTTATCACCGGCCGGACCGTGTTACTTCTCGACCCGCGACAGGCTGTCGTTAGTAATTGATATCGCTCAATTTAACTGTACTTTACCCGTGTGGTGCAATAAGTCGAGAGCCGTATGCCGTTAATGTCGGCTGGTACGTGGGACCAATCTACTGATGACAATGTTTCAGTTATCAGACTAATTGTCTTTCACTCGGTCGTGATTCGTGAATTTTTGTGTTGATCTTTTAAAAGAAACTTTCTGCTGCAGATTACTGTTTAGATACTTTTTATTTTGGCAATGAGAATAAATCATCGAGGAAAAAATTGCTCGTTCGTTATATAAAATATCTATAGATGACAATTATACAAGTTACTGTACGGTACACGAGACAGAAGCCATGATTATCGTAACACCAATGAATATCTTAAAAATAAGGCTACCTGCATTAGAATATAACCTGCAACGGAGACGTTTTTACAAACATGTGATTTCATTTAATGGAGTAAATATAAAGAGGACACCCATGTCCCGTTCGAGGATCTAACCTATATCAGTGTGCAATAGCAGTTGACGAGGAGATATTACTGTTTTACCACATTGATTTTTATATTAGATCTATATTTATGGATAATATTTTTTCCATATATCTCTTAATATCACTAACTAATAAGTACTCTTATCGACCTTGCTTAAGTAAACTCTTGTCGAATTCGCCAATACTTCGAGCAACTCCGAAACAATTGACACTTGCTATGGACTCAATATCTAATGGACATCGCGACATCCCTATGGATGTTGGATCGTTTAAGAACTGGCTAAATAAAAGAAAATTCCACCACCATTCACATTTACTAAATTGTATTAAAGCTTAACATACTGTTGTAACAGTATTTCAAAAGAGCAACTGTTGAGTTCCTCGCCGGCTCTACTCAACAGAACTGCATACCAAGCCGCACGAGAGCCGGTGATAGCTTTCTCACGAACAATATCTAAAAATGACGATTCAAAAGTGCTTGCAAAGGCCTATTTGAATAAACATATTTTGATTTGATTTGACTAAAGATCCATTACCAAAGGGACATCTAGATCCGATCGTGAGGCTTCTTGCAGCTGCATCGTGGATGGCAATATGTATGTATATATAATGGGGGCGTCTGATGCTTGTTCCAGATGCATCTAAGTTCAGTGCGTGTGGCGTTGGCGGCAGTGTTCGCGCTGGTGATCGGTGTCGCGGTGGCCTCGCCTCCCCCGGCCCACCACGTGGCGCGCCGCTCCTTCTTCAAGCTCCAGTGCAAGGGGATCTACGACGCCTCTATATTCGCCCGCCTCGACCGCATCTGCGACGACTGCTACAACCTATTCAGGGACCCCTCGCTGTACAACCTCTGCAGGTGACTACGACCTCCTTATTAGAGCGTCCCTTTGTTTATTTAAACCCGTTTCTTAACGTCAGTCTATCTGTCAAACTGTCTTTTGACAGTGACAGTGACATTGACATCTCTTATTTTTACTGGTGGATTAAGCACCATAGACAATAACGCTTTAAGTGACGTATCAAAGGATACGTTGATGGCGTTTGTTTGTTTTTTTTTTTAAGACTAGATAATTCCAATTATTGTAATTGTAGCGCACATGTTAAACTGTTTGTGTTCGTTGTTGGGGCGCAGGAAAGACTGTTTCACGACAGATTACTTCAAGGGCTGCGTAGAGGTGCTTCAGGAAACCGACCAGCTCGAACTCTTCAAGACGTATATTAAACAGTTACACGGGGCCGATCCAGGGATTTAGGTATCTACAATGGAGAATTCTTTTTTTGTTTGTCAACCTCACCTCTCTTCCTTGGTTGGGGCGCAATAGTAGTCGATGCAAGTTCCTGATATAATTGACCCAAGAAAGAAGCCAAAGATAATCAATTATGATAACACGACAGCGTCAAAATTTAAATAGATTCCGATCACAATTTATTTTATTATTACCGCGCACTGTCCTATATTGACAGCCTCACACTTAAAACATTAAAATTTAATAAAAAAAAAATAAAGTTAAATAATTTAAAAAATGAATAAAGAATTCAATAATAGACAATATTTTGTTTTTTTTTTATTCTGTTCCACTTATTAGTAAAAGCACACCGTAGAAATAAAATATGGAAAATTGTAATTGTTAATATTATTTAATTGATTTTTTTTTGTATGTTACCATAACTAAAATAGGATTAGACGTCGATACGTTCTAGTTCCGTATTATGGAATCGGGTTTGCTACGTGAAAACTTGTAGCCGACCATATGGGAACTTGTAGGTGACAATTATTATTGCATTCTACACCTTTCCAATCGCCTATTTTCAACGCAATCTGGCTTCGCAGTCTTCCATCTTATTTATTTCGGGGGAAAAACGTAGGCTTTTGGGGCTTTTTTTTCTTAAACGAATCCTTCTCTATGGTTTAGTAAGCAGCACGCAGCACGCGCCTTCTCTTCTACAGATTGTCTTCTTCGTTTTAACAACTAATCGCACTCAGGCTTTGAACTATTAACGTTTGTTTAACCCTAAAAAGATTGCATGATACTATACTAACGTAGTTCACTAGAAAAGGTATTTGGCATACTTGCGGCACAAGAGAGGGTCAGGTAAGTTGGCTAAAAGAGAGAGCAAACTTAGAAAACTAAAAGCGCAGTTCGAAATAATATTAATATTCATCGACCGTTGATTGGTACGGAGATATTGCCAGTTTCCGTGTAAAATTCTCTTACGCCAAGTTGTACGTTCCACGTTTTTTGTACACCACATAGTTGTAAAGTGAAAAATGTATAAGTAATTAAAATAAAACGACAATGTAAAATTTTATTGTAATAAAAGTGCCTCACCTTTACAATTGCAATTATGTTCTACTGTGAGAACGGTCAACGACAATGTAAAAATTATTACGATATGTAAAACGATTATTATGTCAATACACAACTGTTGTGACAAGAAACACTTTCGCGTTACATAACCACGAATGACGTATGAGGTAATTACGTTTATCTATTTTCACTCTACGAAGTTAATTGTTTGCTATTAAAAAAATTACACTATTTAATCTTTTTTTTTTCACATTTATATTTAAAATGGACAAAGGAAATGCAATCGCTATCATTTCCCTAAGTCGTAACAATTCGTTTTACAACGCTTAGGACGCGTTATCTATCATATTGAGCAATTTCCTGTCCTTTTGTGGAGGAAATGATTATTTAACGATGCCACCTGTACTTTTGTGCTCGAGCTATTACATTTTTTAAGGAACACTATCGCGAAGGAATGCAAGCTTTACACTCTAAATAACTAACCTCAGGCTTCTCTTTTCTCTATCTATATTTTTTTTCAACCGGTTGGCTCTATGGTGCTGGTTACTGCTTACGTAGCATCTGACATTCACGTACTGATTTTATGTTCGCAGGCAGAAATGTTTTCAATCGGAATACTTCATGGGTTGTGTGGAGGCACTCTTGCTCACAGACGAGAAGGACGAAATAGAACAGATGGTCGACTACGTCGGCAAACGCTAACGCGCATACGTTCGGACCGTGAATTTCGCGCCCATTCTTGATACGACGCCATCTTGTATAACCCAACCGAGTTAACACGCCGCCACAGTATAGTAGAGCCACGGCCGTCAACGGTCAACACAACTCCACCGCTTTGCCAACAAAAGCAGAAACGAATGTCAAGTTCCTCCACACTGACGTCTGCTTTCTATCCTCAACGTATTCTAGTCTTTACCGCGACATAAATATTGTTTTTATGTTTGCAACTAATTGTAATGTTATCATAATTTGTGTTAGATAATGTGTATACAAAGTTAAGGACATTTTGTGTATTTAATAGTAAAAAAAATGCTAATTTTTTGTGTTAGTAGTTGTAGTATTAGTCTATGCGAGCTACTGAAGTGTAAAGTACATTAAATATTTTATTGTTTAGAACACATCCTAGGTATTTGAAAAATTGTCAAAAAACTGGGGCAGATGTTTTTTGCTTTGATGCTGGTCATCTCATTTTATCTGTCTCCAAAAAAAATAAGTACACACACAAACACACTTTTCCGACTGAATTGTTGTCATTTCATGTACATTGCGACGCATTCCACAGTATTTAAAGAGTATTTGTCACGCCTCACCTTTTTTTAAATTTCAGTTTCCTTAACTAACAATGTATTTTTTTACTACTGATGGTATTAAATTATGTATTATATTATAATTAAGCATAACATAACCGATGTATATATTTATATGGAGACATTTTAACGGTGATGCGCGTACTTCATTCAACAATGCTGTTATTTTTATAACAATTTAAAACGAAAAAACTAACCTAGACCATAAACTTAGCTGTCTACAGGTAAAAAGTTTTAAAAAAGGTTCCGATTTTTTACAATTAAATTTATATTTCGGGACAGTAAAATCACCTTTTACAGTTCTGTATACTTTCAACTTTAAAATCACAATAAAATTAATTACTTTGCATGAAACCTGCAATATGTTATCGGACCTATTTCCCTATTTTTTTTAAACACTTCGACATTCTCGAGTGCTGTTGTTGAATCTAGTGCGACGCATCCTTTCCGTTCGTTAGTATTGTCATCTTTATTATTTTTAGTTTTAATTGCACATTTTGTATTTAACGCATCACATATTCTTAGATTTATTTCAACCATATTGGTAAGTCCGTGTCATAAGCGGCGTGAAGAAGTCACAAGTAAAAAAAATACAATGTCCGATAGTTCATATGATCTTTTTTTTTTTTAAATTCGGATATCCATACTTACATTCGATCAAATATGGCAAAGGTAAACGTCTGCATAAGATTTAGAGTAATATGAAAACAGATTATATTTCTTCTTCGCGCCGTTCCGTTTCGTTTGTAACAGCGATTATCAGTTTTAAGCGACATATTATATGATTTAATTAGTCTTTAAGTATTTATAAAGATTTATTATTATTATTTTTTTTTGTATACCTTCGAACTATTTATTATTTGTTACTTTGAGCGGTTTATTTATTATTGGAAAAAATAAAAGTCGGTATCCCTCGTGGCATTGTGAACGGTCTCGATGCCAGCGGATACGTGGAAGTAAAAAAAAAATATCTCCGCACAGTCGCGTACTTCTGGTGTATTCTGTAAGTTGAAGCGGTTTATACTTACTTTGCTATATGTTAGTTTCGTCGAAAGCCTTCTCTATGCTCGAATCTCAGCTATTTATAGATTTCATTCAGCGTTTCTTAACCTCGCGATGGAGACGAAAGTGCCTCTATCATATGAAAATGTCCGATTCATCACACAGACGTCACATAGGCTCGCACATCCGTGCTGAATGTCAAACGAAAATGGTGCCAATAACAAATCGCCCAAGATACTAGTTTTTAACGAATTTAAACTAATATTTATGAATGTTGAGACAAATTATAGGACCTGTGAAAATGTTGTAAGGATAAGAAAAAAATTATAAAAAAAAAATTGCACTAGTGAAATATTATAATCTATTTGTATAAATTTTATATAAAACAGCTAAGAAACGCTACGGGTTCCACGAAATATATAATATTATCAAAATGATCACAGTGTATTATTTCTGCAATATTCCATAACCATACTATCCAGCATTTTATGGCCTTCAGCCAATAAGTCGGTCATATAAATTTTGAATCACGTTTTTTCGGATATAATTTTTTAATAAAAAATAAATGATTAGCGGCCATTTTGAACAAGGTCTTCAAAATTGCCGCTTTAATCAGTTTTCGTATAAAAAAGCGACTTATATAAATAGTCAAATACTCCACTATTATTATTATTGGTGTTATTGTGTATTTTAAAAATAATTGGATTTTTAAAGCTCACTTGTAACGCATTCGTTAACTAGAAATGATGAAATTTGCAAAAGCGCGTATTAGATGTATGCACACATTTGCAATTTCGATTTGATAGATTCGTCGCATTATTTTTTTAACGAATTCTAAGCATATGTCAGAACTGTATGCTTCAAATATATATTAATTGCGATGAAAATATAAAATATTTTTATATAGATACACAATTTATCCAAATGGAGCATTAAAAAAAACATACCTCTATGAAACGATATTTTATTTTTTAATAACCAATCGAATTTACAAAATGGAAACTTTTGGTACTATCCGTGTGCGTGGCATATAATAAACTTTATTAAATTCCATATCGAGTTACACAATATTCAAAAATATCTTAGCCTTAACATGTCGTCAATCGAATGATGAAAATTAACACAAATACAGAATAAAATGAAGCAAAATCTTCAAAGCCTTATTTCAGAGATAAAATTAAAAAAAAAATAAACAGTCTTTCACAATCACACAATAATCGTATACCAATTTTGATATTCCTTTGTAAATTAATAATAACAAATAACATATTACTAAACTCATAAACTTCTACGAATAAAAACATAAACCTCCAGATAAAATCTACTTAAAATAACAGTAATTTCAAATTGGATGCACTATATACAATGTTGTTC
>DWHQ01000050.1:0-20921 GCA_018247955.1 Eurytides marcellus marcellus | reverse complement strand
GAACCCCGTTCATATATATATATATATATTTCCCACGTTAAAAAAGACGCCGTGGTAGTAACCACGGCGTCGAGAGCACGTTCGCCACGCCAAGAGAAGAACCCGTCGAAAGATTTATTATTGTCCGTTTAGTTGTTCGCTATCCATTTCAGGCGACCTACAGTTAGTCCTCAAGACTCTAAAAATTTAGTTCGATAGTCCTAAAAAGTACAATTAAAGTCGAAAATTCCAATTCGCAATTACAATTTTTGACTATACCTTTTTACCTACGAAATAAGAAAGTACAACCTCACATTTGTTCTTGAAATGCCATTTTACGTTGAAATAGTTTAACCTAAAATTCGATATGAACGATTACTATTTCTTTGCTTTACTATTACATTTAAAATAAGCGTAGAGTTCATGGTATTGGCAAGTCTATAATTTTAGGTATGATTTTCTTGTCATCGCTAATCAATGCCATATACCTAGTATTTTCTTTTTATTAATGATAATACTCAAAGGTTAAAAAATTATACCGTTAATTAGAAAACATATTATATTAAAAAGATTAATTGATGATGATGTTTAATTTGTTTAATACGATATGTTGACACTGAGTTCAATTTTGTATTGAATACTTTCGTAATAATGATTAAGTTTGTTATTATACGTACGAAAGTGCGTAAATGATATTTGCGACTTTAGAACAGAAGAAAACCAGAAGTAGCACAGGCGCGTTTTATTGCATTTTTATATAAATACTTACAAACGACTAAAACATCCATGTACCAATTACCTATGTAGAAATAAATTGTATTACGAACTATGACACTATACTTTACTTGATATTTTGCAATTTTCAACGTTCAGTTACTGATTATTTTTAATTATATGAATAATATGAATATAAAAAGAAATTTTTGAATGTTAGTATGGAAACTTCACTAAATCCGACGGTTAAAACAGAAGATTCGAATATTTTTCAAAACATTGATTATTAATAAATTTTCTACTACTGTACCACTGTTTTAGTAATGAACAAAACATTAATTATCTTATGAAATAACTAACTCGAGTAATTGTTTCAACCTAATTTTTTAATGTAAAAATCAATAAAGTCAATAAAGTACATACTTTAGGTTGTATTTAATTCATTGTGCTCGGCCTAAAAATAAAGAATTTATTACGTATTATAACTAGAATACGAATTATCTGGTCTATATTTAACGTTTGTACATCTATAGAAACATGCCTTTATTTATACATAACTCCTTATATCAAGAAGACCTGGTACCTATAATGGAATATTTATATGCTTTTTCACATCCATAAACATTGATGACAAAATGTTCCAAAAATCTATATATTAATAGAAATCTAGATTTAATTACTTTATTAGAGATTCAGTTAACTTGTGTTTTAATATAGATAGCTTTCTGTCGGTGCAGTTGCCTTCAATAGATTGATGTAGAATGTACCTACACGATTCTTCTATTGCTTTTTTATTCTGTGTACACTCGTAAGCCAAGCAAAGATTGCTATTAAATTGTTAATGTCATTATAAGACATGTTTATTACATTTGCTATCAGTGCGACTGTACCATGGTTACATTTAACTGATCGAGAACTGTAAATAACTTAGTTCGTCTCAAGCAACCCGTAGTCGCGCACTTTCCGCAAAATGATTGGTATCGTCATCGCCTTGGTGATAGTATCGGCTGCAGCAGTCCACATCTATAACAATGCCTTCAAACGGCCTCCCAATTTTCCACCAGGTGAGAACTAGTAGTTTTATATGATTATACTTACACATGATACATTATAACTCGATATGACTCGTTACATTAAATTAATAGTTATATTTGTTGTAACAAATCGTACGATTATTAAATTTATTACAGTCTTCGTCTCAATTAACATGCCAAAATTAACACAGCTTACCTAACATGACTTTAAGGGACAGCGAAATTTCTCTGCAATGTTTTTTTATTGTAAATAGGTTTTGTTGCCGTAATCTAAATGATAGTTAATGAAATAAAGCTAAGTATTACATTACAATCAACAAATTGATGTGTCATAAACCAAGAACGAATTTGTTAAATAAAGAAGATAGTAACATAACAACATTATAAGCATATGACTTAATGTAATATCTTTACGTCACGGTTCTTTTATTTGTTGTTTGCAAGTTTTTAACCTGGAAAAATAAGAGAGCTCCAATAAATTTTTCTTATAACGTAAACGAGAATGTTTAAGAAAGGATTTAATTATAGATGACATTTTAATCTATTGGTCTAAAATTCGTGAAATATAGAGCTAGATATATATCGTATACCTACGTGACATACTTTAGATGTTGTAATTAAAAATAATTTATGACCTAATTTAGAATTATAACCTTTCTGTCTGCATTTATTTGCACAAGTAAATAACTTAGTTTAAAGAAATATCTTTCGGACTATTATTAAACAACCCGCATCAACGGCCGTTTTAAGGTATTAATTTAAGGAGCATTAAATTTCAAATATTGCAACTAAATTTATACGATGAATTTTTAAATAGGCGTGGATGGCTAAAACTATTGAGGAAATTATGAGGAATAGCGAAAAGATTATATGTAAAGGATTAATGTAAAATATTTTCAACTGCATTTCGGATGGAATTAGCAAAATGGGACAAAATAGCTATTTCTAGATTATCATTACAAATACTTGACTATCTTCGTTTACTTTTCATAAAGTTAGCTCCCCGATTAAGTTGTATTCTTTTGAGACGCTTAACCGCGGGGAAATCACGTTGAGGATATTTGTTTCGGTTGCATTCCAAAGTGCGATTGACATCTCCCGTTGATAAAATATGCCTCAATTAGATCAAAATCGTTAATTATTGGTTAAATTTATTTTCAAATCACAGAATTCAAGTTCCAAGTAGGTATTGCTTTTATAAATTATTCTACAAAATATAATACAATTCTCACACAGTACTCATACAGTCTGTAGTAATCAACGAAATGACTAATACAATCTTAATTATTGGTGTCAATTAACTCTGCGTTCTAATTTAAATTGTTTAGACTATTTTTCTTTTAGTGTGACCTTTGGCTGCGAAGAGATAAATATAAAAAGTCCAATTGCTGACTGATATGATAAGTGAATGCCCTGCGAATGTGTGCTAAAAATAATGTTAAGCATTATTTCGAACAAGACATCAATTGAATAACATCAGTTTAAAATATGAAGCGATATATTAAAATCCAACATTTTCTTAAGGTTTCCGTACGTCATTACATCCCAGAATTCGATTCGTTCTTTTTTAAAAATCCGATTATGCACTTTTATTTTTCAACAAAATCGGGATCGGGACGGGATGGGATCGTCAAAACTGCTTTGAGTATTTTCCACTATTCTTCACAGTTTCAGATTGAGCCATCGGCTTGAAGAAATCGTCCTATATAGCTTTTTATATATGTAGTTAACAATGGTACCGACATTTTACCAAATAGCGCGAACATTTTATGAATCTGCCCAGTTGGTCTTACAAAGGATAAAAATTCAAACAGTCAACCCAATCGCGATTCACTCAAACCATCATTAACAAGTGGTCCTTCGAACAAAAAAAATAAGAACTTATTAACACTATTTATTACTGGTATACGTTAATAATAGACAAAATTTAATTAATAGTGAACATTCAAAGTGCGGCGTACTCCTGCTTCCAAATTTATGAATGATGATAATCAATTCATCACGTTTTCGGCGCGCGTCATATATGTATTTAAATTTCGTTTAAAGCGTATATTGCTTAACCCCACTCACGTGAGTGATAGATAAGTTTTAAATTTAGAAACCGCGTTCGTAGTTATGTATACTTTTTGTTCGTAGTTATGTACGTTAGGTACGTTTTTTTCTCCTATCTATGTCTATGTTAATTTTACTATAATTTTAGTGTTGGTTTCAAGATTGTGAACAAATCACAATTTACGAGTATCGTCTTTGGACGGTACAAAATTTTTTTAAATGATATACGATTGAAAAAAAAAATCTTTCACAAAATAAAAATAAAAAAAGATATGATCCTTTAAATTGAATCTGCTTTTAGTGGGCCTAAAACATTAAATTAACATTAAATGTAGGGCTATAAACAGTAAATTGAGATATTCTCAAACTTTAGTCCTAGGCGGTTCATTGGCCCTTAACTTAACCTGTAGTTGTGGATTGGTCATCAAGTTATATTGAGAAAATCGATCTCCACGGTCGAAACATTGTAAGCCGCTAGGGGCCGGGTTGTTTTTGAATATGGAGCAGCATAAATTAGTAGCATAAGTACGTATGCTACTATGCTTGATTCTAGGATTTAGTACCTATAATACAACAGTGAACATCTACTGCATCCAACGAAAAAGTAACATCTTCCACGAGTCATAGTTAACCTTGTTCAATCCTATTTTTTAAACAGTAACATTTTAAGACCAAAAAGACCGATATAATTTTTTCGTTAATATTCGTATTAAAAAAAGAAAACCTCGTATACTCGTATGTTACACAGCTGGGCATTATCTGAATAGAGGTTATCAGGGTCCGTCACGTGACGTTTTTTTTTATTAGTGTATTACTATTTTGTAAGTACAATTCATCGTTATCTCCTATATTTTAAAACGCAAATCGAAAGACTATAAGATCACGTGTTAAAGTAAATACGTAATTGTTATTATAAACCATAGTGGATCGCATGCCTACGAAAGGCGATACAGGGATTATCGTCGGGACATATTACCATTTTTTAAGCATATTACATTATCAGATAACGTGTGATCTAATGGCAAAAAGTCATACGCACATACATATTCGCATCAATAAACCTTACAACCTAGGTATATCGATGCGTATATGTACTTTTGTATTACGATTTGTAGAAATTTCTGAAATTTCTTTGTTTCAAGCTGAATTTTCATCAATATAAAGTACATATATTTGGAACCAGCCAATCATTCTGCCTCGAATGAACCGAGTAACATTTCCGAAAGCTTATACATTATCCGTACAACTTTATTTATTTTTAAATCGTATTGTAGTGAGTCAGTTGCTAAAATTTCATAAAAAATATTCTTAATCATTCTGTCTTAAATACATACTTTGTCATATCGTTAACATTTGTCCTTTTGTCGAATATTAAGTTTAATAAATTTACATTTCAAAATAAATGCACACAAAAATGCCGTAATATTTTTCTTTAGAACAGATTTTTTTTTTAATTTGACATTGACACTTAATTTTAATTGTAAATGTAATTAAAATAATTAAGATTGTCATTACAGTCTCAGGTCGTAGTTTAAGTCAATAGCGGTATATTACTGTCGAATTTAATTATACAAATTATTTTGATTTATACTGAGTTGTCCCAAAATACTTTATATTACGAGGCAATTGGGGGCAATTGTTATTAAATGACAAATATCGTAAAGAATAGTAACGCATTTAATTTCGTAATAGTTCTAATGTATAATTTTTTTTTAAATCTATCTTTTAGTCAAAAGTGACGACATTAATTTGCTCAGTTTCAAAACTTTTCAAAGCTTTTCAGATTTTTTTTCACAGGCCTTAATACAAACATGAGCAAATTTAAATGCCGCAACTCATTATAATTTGACATCGTGCGGTAAGATTTGTGGAAAAAGAAAATTTAAGAAACTTCTACAATTGGAAACACCTATTTTATAAGAATTATTGATACGGATGTGTACATATAATTGTTTTGCAATTAGATCACGCGTTATCTAATAATTTCAAACGTGTAAAAAATGATGATTCACTATTCTAACGATAACGGCTGTATCGGATTTACGTACGCGACTAATCCTCAATCACTATGGTAACTGATGCCAGTCCGTTCGTCATTTATGTTGACAATCTGCGTGCATACATACATCATACAGCGCAGTGCATTGTATGAATGCCGTATGAAGTGACAAATTCGTTCTAAAAAAATATAAGTTTGTTGCATTATAATATAATTGGTGTCTGAGAAAAAAATTAAAGTTTAATAATACAGTAACAGTGTACATTGTTTTATAGTACTATATAAAGTAAGGTGAAATAAAATAAATGGTAAAGATATTTTCGGCTCGTACCGTAAAAATACACAAAATAACACCACCCGTGGGATATAGTTTCTCTGAAGGCATAATGGGCTCAAGTTTCTCTTCGTCTTTCGAGACGAAAGTAAAGAGTATAAATAATTTACGATGGTGACCAGCTCTCTTCTTTTTCAAAGAAGAATGTATTTGTACTTGTCTTTCAAGAATGTACTCATAGCTACGGTAGTTACAATATGTAATCATTGCCAGAAACCTAAACATAAACACTCAATACTAACTTTTCACAGGTCCACCCAGTCTTCCGGTGTACGGTGCGTATTGGTTATTATTGGCGAAAGTCTATAACAATCTGGCTGCCGCCTCCATTAAATTTTCGGAGGAATATAAGACAAAATTGTTAGGAATGATGTTGGGAACGGTGCCCGTGGTCATAGTGAACGATTCCAAATTGTTGAAAGAAGTACTAAACCGCGAGGAATTCGATGGACGTATGGATATTATATTGGGGCGTCTACGTTCCTTTTGGAAGAAACTTGGTAAGTTATTCATATTCACAGAAAAACGTTGTAACTAGTCACACTTGTATATATATATTCAGATATTACGTAATAACTGTCACCTATTACAGCACATGTTAAGTTGTTATTTAAAAAAAATTATAGCCTCTTCATTTAGCAGAAGTAAAAACAATAGTAGTAAATTATACCTATCTCACGTCAGCCCGTGATCTTATCACATAATTTTATTACAGTTTAAATAAATAATGTATTAGGTATATTCTTCACGGATGGATACTTTTGGCACGTGCAAAGGCGGTTCACTCTTCGGTATATGCGTGATTACGGCTTTGGTAGACGCGACGAGTTTCTGGAGTCTGCGATCGCTCACGAGATCAAAGAAATGCTTGATATGGCCATCAACGGACCCAAATATCCAGCAGAAAATGTAAGTTGTTTGAATTCAGCAATATTCGTCATTAATTTTATAGATTACAAATATATAGGTCGATAGTGAAAATCGCGTTTCTTCTTTTTTTATAAAAATGTTACTGCATTATATTGTATTGTAAGGGCATTTTCTAAACACAAATTTTACACATGCGACACACGACTTACGCGCGCCACGCACTTTAAAAAAATATAAACGGATGGTTCAAATGACCTGTGTCAAACCCACGACCCGCAAAAATACCTTAGCTATGGATCCTTTACGATTGGAAATACGAATAGATGATGTAGGTGTGGGTGTGTCTGAATTAAATGATTTTCAAATCGGGCCTCAGAGCGAAAAAGATTCCCTATAACAGCACAGTGAGGCATATTCGGGTCATAAGATCTGTCACAACACTATTTTGCAATTGTTAACACATGTTAGTTAAAATTTTATACAAACGATAAGAATTGTTAACACATGTTAGTTAATTTTTTATACAAATGATAAGAAAAAAACACCGTCAAATTCGTTGACTGTCTCTCATAGCCCAATAGGATGGATAACCAACACGAACGAAGATAAAGACTCTTCAAGGCCTGACGCATAGATCATCTTACTTTTCAAGCAATCGGGTGATTGCGGGTTGCGTAATGTCTTTTTTTTACGTGGGGAATCTTTTATGGATCCCTCGCCGCCAAACGGGGGAGCGGAGGGGGTACATAGGAGTCCTGAGCAGAGCAGGTAGCCACTGAAAAACCCACGTTTCATGCGACCATGACAGGTGCCATGGTCGCATGAACTGGGAACACGGGAATACGAGAACGCAATCTTCTGCGACCCCGACGTGACTACTGGTGCTAGGGTACCCGATTCAGCCATATGGTGCTGAGACGGTACAAATAGCACAGCACCACTCCTGAATCTCGTATTCAGCGGCAGGCACCCCCACCCGGGAGCTCACTATCAGGGGGGAAGGTTGCGTGCGTAGGCCAGCCTTCTGCGCCCTGGTCTTCGGTGGCGGATAACCAGGGTGGCAGTTGCCTCCCTTAATATCTCCGCGACCTCCTTCCGCACCTCTCGCACTCTCACTGTTCACCATAACCTGCACCACGAGAGGTCGTGCAACACGATAGAGCACAGCTCTCGGCGCTGCTTTATCCAAGCTGGGTATACCTCCAGCGCATGTTGGACCGTCTCACCACTCTGAGGTTTGCTAAGAAGCTCTATAGAATAACGGCGGAATAAAGGCGACGGCAGCTTATTCGGCAGTTTATTCAGCGCCACTTCTAGCCCCAGTATCTAAATTCGTCCTACCGCTTGAGCCACACCTGCAGTGGTGGGAACAGCAGTTTGTCGAAAATAGATACTACGGGTGGTAACAAGGGTGTCATCGGCGTAACACGTCAACTCGGCTCCCCTGAGATAAGTGCCACGCAGCATCCAGTCATATATTATGTTCCACAGGAGTGGTCCTAACAATGACCCCTGTGGAACTCCACTCGTGACCTCGATCAACTGCTGACCGTTTTTGGATGGGTATACCAATTGGCGGTGCGACAAATAGGCCTATATGGTATAGCGCAGGTAGAGAGGTACGCCATGAAAGCGCCTTTCGTATACAAGCCCCCTGGGCTTGTGTGCAGCGTGTTAAAGACTATGGCGATATCGAGAAACACCGTCAGGACCAAGTCATCCCGGGGAAACTACTGCGAGGGTCCTTACTCACAACACCGCGGAATGATTGACTGCCCCTTGCGGAACTTGAATTAATTTTCCGCCAGGTTTGGTCCGGTGCGCTCTATTAGCTCCGGTCGGCCACTAAACCGTCCTTGCGCCGCCTTCTTCGACATTGAATGTGCTGGCGTCTCGTCATGCCCTACGCAATTGTGTTAGTGGTCTACGGCCATTTTTACAAGAGGCGCTTGGGGAGACGAATCTTGGATCAGGACATCGATGCATTGCACATGTTCGGAGTAAAACCGATAAAACCTCAGAGATTGTACGTTTATGCATCACAGTGAATTTAACGCTCAACCGCTTTACCTAAATCATAATTTTCGCATTATTTAATTAGTGTAATTGGCTATGCAGATCTAATTAATGTAAATAAATAAATAAATTAGCGCAACCAGTACGTGGCCGCGTATTCTACCCTTACCATACCATTCAACAATTTCGTGAGAGCAAACAACCATTTTAGTTAAATTCCATATTTAGTACTCTACTCACAGTTAAAATAAGTCCTTTTAATATAGCAATAATTAAGTGAAAGATCCTTTCATTCCCAAAACCGTCCCTTTTTACATGGTTCTTCGAGCTGAAATGAACCAGTGCGTGTGTTTACAGTGCGTTAAACCAATCAAACTGATAATTACCAACTATCTAAAACTTACCAGTGCGCTTAGAGTGTAACCAGTGATTGCAGTGATTTAGATTGTAAGAGCGTCAGGAGATAACAAAGTCATATCCAACCATTTTCTATTTATTTACTATATTTGATATTATTATCTGATTATCAAAATGGTTAACTTGTTCATTAACCAAACCGAAATCTACGAAGATATGAACAAACTTCTGACTAATTTTAAAAAGGACGGAACTGATAAGAAATCGATTTTGATAAAAATTTAAAACCGAACATAAACACGTTGCACTTATCGCGGTCAATGTCTGTAGAATATGTAACAATGACCACGGGTTATGGCAATGCACTCAATTTCTGCAAATGTCACATAAACAACGGTTGCAAAGTTTGAATTATTGCATAAAATGTCTGACATTTTGTTTTTTTTTTATATTTTTTATTTTGGAATAGGCTAACAAACGAGCAAGCGGCTCACTTGATGGTACCGCCGTCATGGAGAGCATCCCAAGATCATCTCACAGATCTTGGGAGGACATGTCAGAGATACTTTTAGCCACCGCTATGATTAAATTTACAGGAGCGAACGGAACTATACACTGAATGAGAGCAACACAGAGATTCTAGAAGACTAAAATAAGGGGATATTGGAGAAAATGGGCCTCCAATAAACCAGAACTTTTAGAATCCTCTGACGGTAATTAACGTAATCAACCGACGTATGTAGCCAGATGGATTCAAATAAAACATTAGGGCTCGAAACCCCCAAAAAGATAGTTTCATCTTTGAATCTTAGATAGTATCACAACCATCAGATATCCCTACTAAAAGATCGCTCCTATCACACATATCAAAACTGTTTGACCCTCACGAATGGCTAATGCCTATAAGTACTATTATGAAAATACTATTCCAAAAGTTTTGGTTGATAAAATTAGATTGGGATCAGAGCTTACCAGAAGATATTAATGCTGATGGATTGTACTAAAATAAGATCTAAAAAATATTAATAGCATAGAGTTAGGTAGGCTAGGGACAGAAGAAAACCAATCCATAGAACTACTTGGCTTTTGTGATGCTTTATGTAAGGAATACGCATGCGTTTTATATTCCAGAGTCGTCAAAAATAACAAAAAAATATAACTTTAGTGGCGACAAAGGCCAGATTGGGACCTCTAAACAAAAACGTATCGATTCGTAGATTAGAATGGACAATTAGGACCACCCTGGCTACCATCATACAGTCCTCAACTTGAAAAGCAAACCATATATGACACCAACCTCGAAGTAAAAACATAAATTGAGAAGCAAGTTGGTTATTAAACAAGACTATTCAACCATTATCAACATCGGAAATCACTTGCTAAACAATTACAACTCAATTACTAAAATAATACGTATTTTTGCATGGATACAACGATTACCTATTTACAAGAACCAAGTTCGTCGACCCTACCTAGAAATACCCGAGTTGCGACGCGCAAAAACACACGACATCAAAACAATTATATATACATGGAATCCGCCGAAGACTTAATTTATTTAAGTAAAAATGGTAAAGTACACTGTAAAAGTAAGATTTCAAGCTTGCATCCAATAATTGATTCAGATGGGCTGTTACGCGTTGGCGGGAGGCTGAGTAAGGCACAGATCAGCAGTGAAATGAATCATCCCATCATTATACTTCACGCACATCGACTTACTACATTATTAATAAACCAAGCTCACGAATTAACGTTCCACGGCGGAGAGCGTTTAACATCAGCAAACCTTAGTCAACAGTACTGGATAATCGGCGGGTATACGTTTAGCAGAAAATGTATAAGACAGTGCGTGACATGAAAAAGACACGATCCTGTAAAAAAGTACCAGCTTATGGACGGAACGTCACCGACAGACGTCAGCGACATCACCGCCTTCACTACCAACACCATCAACTTCGACTCAAAGCGGAAGTTGTCCCCGGCAAGAACCGGTGACGACCCATCCAACGACAACATCAGCCAGTGGGCCATTTCATTGTGTAGTGTTAAGTGCTAGTCAAGCTAATCAGTTACTTTCTTACGCCAAACGTTGGCCTAGGATGTAACGCAGTGCTATAAATTAAAAACAATACCATGTCTCTACTATTGAGGATATTATAATTTGAGTTTAAATATTTAGTTATGGTTTTTTTATTTGCTTTTTAAGAGTAATTTTATTTCTATACTACTTTAGTATTTTGATTGTCTTTTAGTTTCTTTATATAGAACTTTATATCATGGTCGTCTCATGTTTATCCCATGGGCTGGAGTATGTTCGGGGAGAAACCGAACACTCGGCGATTGTGCGTTTATGGATCACGATGCATTTAACGTGCAACTGCTTTACTTTAATCATAATTTTTCATTAACACAACCAATAAGAAACCAGCAGCCGATCGGGCGCTGTGTATTCTATAATTATCTAACATTCAACCATTTCACGAGACAAAACAACCATTTTAGTTAATTTTCAAATTTTGTATATACTCGTAGTTAATTTAATTCCCAAAACTTGTCTTTTTAAAGCACACCTGTGTCATCGCGTCCTGCAGGGATCCAGGACTATTTTTTAATTTATTTATGCTTAGAAAATCACAAAAAATATCTTACATAGCTACCTGCCAAACTGTAGAACAGTTTATAGGCAGTAAGTATAAATATAAAACTATAACAAAAGTTATACATAATTAGATTAGAAAATTAAAATAAAATAAGAAATAAATACATATGTAAATACACCAAACACCTTTATTACACATTAACAGTAACTATTAAACATTAGCTAAATCTTAAAGTTTTCCAAATAATGTTTTTTAAGATATTTTTGTATTGTGTTTTGGATTTTACCGTATTGTTCTAAATTTTCCAGTAGCTCATTACAAAATGTAGGTATTAAACACTGTCTTGCTCGTTTTTCAAAGTAGTTGCAAGTTCTTGATACATATAACTTTTTTTTAGTTGACATATGTACATGTTGGACATAAAAATTCTCCGAGTATCTTAAAAGTTTCGTTTTTAAATTCTTGTAATAGTATCACTTGTTTTAATATTTTTTTTTCAATATGTTTTAAAGGTTGTACCATAGCTGCTTAAACCATAGTCTATAATAGATTCGGCAAGTGCGAAATACAAAATGTATAATGTTTCTAGAAAAAGATTTAAAGCATCAACAAGATATAGTGGTGCTCTATATTGAGCAATCTATTGAACTATCCTACATTGAGCTCATACATACTTTCAACCTTATATAAGTGAGCTACCACAAATAGCTTATTCTCTATACAACCAATGTTATTCCAATTACACATTAATAAATAGTAAATTGCTTTCTCGCAATACTTACTGCTCATAAATATGAATAAGGCATCCGTCAACTCTTAGAACTGGAAACCACCCATAGGCACAGACTGATCCGAGCCAAATTGGTACTGGCCTGTGGTAGAGGAAACCTCGGGCGCAAGCCGACCGTCTTCGCCCTCCGAACCGAAGTAGTTCTCAATTATTTCGAACGACTTCTGGTATATGTCTAAGTTTTCGTGCGACTGCAGGAATTCAATCTTGTCTAAGCCTGTAACAAGTTTTAGAGATGCCATATAAAAGGTTTGCCTTGCAAAGTTGATGTATCGTATTGATTTTTTTTATGAAGTAGGCGGGCAAACATGCAAGTGGCTAACCGGTATGCGATCATCGCTGGACATTTGACATTTGCAGAATTGCAGAACTTGTAACTACTTTGCCAGCTTTTAAGGTGAGAATTTTTTAGAGGGAGGTAGGAGAAGTGAGAGGGAGCGGTAAGCGCATAGAGAGGGGGAGGAGATAAGAAGGGGTGGGCTGCCGTCCACCTCACAGACCGAACGAAACGCGGAAGCGCAAACACTTCCACTTTACTTTTTGTGAGGTCGTGGTACTTATCCGGTTCACGCGGGAGCAGCTTCGTCGCTCTATCACCGTAAATTGACAAGCCATAAAGACTTGACTCATAGCTGTAATAAAAAATTTTATATTATTTTGTAACAAATTCAATTGTTTTTGATAAATGTTTATGGCTCTGAATTATGTCTGTTTGAATCTTATTTTGAATGTGACAAAAATCAAAGCAATGAATTATAATTAACAATATAAATCATTACTCTGGGACATTAATTTCGTGCTATATAATATAAAGTGGTTCTCTGTACTCCATAAACAGTGACAATGATTTTTATTAGATTTAAAAAACTATTTACACTCACCAAAGCATTCTTCTATAAGGGCAGCGTAAGGATTAAGTTGGTCTGATTGTTGTCCAGCTTTTAATATATTGTCAAGTCCATTGAGAGCAACTTGTACAGTCTTTGCATCAGTCAGTGTAAGTAACTCGCACAATGGTGGTATGCAACCCTGGTCAACAAGATACCTGCAAGAATTTATTTGCACAATGTAACAGGTAACTTTCCAAAACTAGTCAATAATGTTACCTTAACTTTTCGACACTTTGATAATACCCCTTTAAAAAAAAAATAAACAAAATATAAATGTATTTAATTGCTTTGCATGTGAAATGAATTATGAAATTTATTATTTTCAAATTTTACCTTTCAAAAATTAATAACTTCACCATAGAATAGCTGATTTAATGTAAAGTGAATAAAAAATTAGTAGATAAATCTAATTTACAGATAATTAAAAAATGTGTCCAACAAAGAAATACCTGATTTGTTCATGGGATCCCCCACTGGTTGCATTAGTTATCGCCCACGCCGCCTCTTTTCTCGTTTTGAATTCAGCCTGCCTTAATATTTCAATAAGGGTCGGGAATATATGCGCATCTATCACCGCCTGTAACATATCAGAGAATATTTTTATAATTCACAATACATTAAAATTGTAAATTTCAACTAAATTTCGTGTGATTATTACGATTGTAATGCAGAAAAACTTCAGCAAAAGTAGAAAGAAATAACCACAATGAAATCACAGTTCATACTTCCTATAAAGAAGCTAGAAAAGAAGCTACATTAAGAAATTCGACTTATAGTCTAAGTCAAAATTCTTTATTCATAATTGGATTGGTTTACAATTACTTTTTGACGTCTATGAATCTACTACCTGGAATTTAAAAAAAAAGCACTAACTAGGATTTGCAACAAAGCACTAACTAGTTAGCATTAAAAATCTTAATACAATATAACAGGATTAAATACCCCATCAGCACAAAGCGCATTCAAAAGAAACAAAGACAAGTTCAAATTACTTGAATCTGTACAGCATTGCCCGCAGTAATGTTGGAAAGTGTCCAACAGGTCTCCTTCTTTAGAGCTTCAGTGCTGGAACACAGCAACATATGTAGACTAGGTAGTGGATTGCAGTTCAATACGGCCTGGGTCTGAGCATCATTGCCAGTAACAATGTTACCAACTGCCCTTAAAGCTGCAGAAACTACTGTAGATTTGTTGTGCCTGGATAAAGATAAAAATGATTAATAGATCATCAAAACATTGAGGGAAACCAGTTCAAATAATTCAAACTCAAATGTTTATTTGCCAATTAAGTGTACAAAAGATGTTATGTATTCTGATGAACTATATATATATATTTTATATGTATTTTTAAGGAAGTTGTGTGTATAAATATTTAATTGGACTTGTATAAAATTTGAACTTCAATTCTAAATCAAGGTCGATGTCTGAACATAAGCTTCTTTACAACACTTAATGTACAATTTTCAAGGATTTTAAATCATAATTTTGCTTAAATGATTCAAATTTTGGGTATCAAAGAACACTTACCACAACACGTAAAATAGTGCAATCGATACATTAAATTTTCACTATACCTAAAAATCTGAGAAAAGTGTTCAAAGTTACCCAAACAGACTACTTATGTTTAATTCAAAAGGATGTTACAGAATTACATGGAAATTTTTAAAACACTCACGTAAGTAGTTCAACAAGCCTTCTACAAATTCCGGCATCAATCACAGCTTGAATTTTCTCATTTGGACCGTCACACAGATACGAGAGAGCCCAGCAAGCGTCAGTCAGAACATCTGCGTCTGTATGGTGAAGAAGTCTTGCTAATACTGGAATACCTGTGAAAAAAATTTATTACAATCGTTTTTGACACATTTCAAAACATATTTGATTGCCAAATAATATTAGGTTTGATGAAGTTAAGTTAATATTGTTGCAAAAAATAAAAGAAAATGGAAAAACACCTGGTGCTACTGCTTCAAAATTCGTAGGTGGATTTTTACCCCTACACAGATTAGATAGAGTCCAAACTGCATTCCTTGTCATGGATAACCTCGTATATTTATTTAAAATTCTGAAACAATAAAGTATTAGTATTATTAATTTGGATCAATGTGGAAATATTGATTTGTGCAAATATTGTAGAATGTAGTAAACGGGTGTACAATGTTATACGATGAAATATAATAAGACAGATTAAGTTATTTAATGAAGAGAGTATATCTTAACCTTTTTTTTATTTCTTATATTATGCGTTATATTTTCGTTTAAAAGCTTGCATGTTGGACTATCTTCCACTTCTATAGTGTTTTTTAAAAGAGCAGAAAATTATCCCAACCCTCTGGTGTAAAACACCTGTGATTATGTACCAGATCAAAACGCGTCAGTATTTAAACGTCGCCCGCACAACGACCTACTTGACCCTGTCGAAGAGACCGTCCGCCTCCGACTCCAAAGAGTTAATCCTCGCCTAAGAGTTCGGTAAAATCCACATCGCGTACACTCGGTACACCTGCGTTCCGGGCAGCTCTCACCGCTCCATTAACCGATTAATTGTAAACAGTCGATAGCCGTCGCGATTCTGATCCGTGTGCCGGACCCTGGCAAACACTATAATACAAAATCGAAAACCCGCATAACTTAGTAGCCTCACACGACTTCATGCGGGACCCTGCAGATGTAGGGTCTATCCAACATCAAAGAAACCTAGCATTTCATCAACATCACAAACATCATTCCACATTTTTGTAGCGATAACTTTTTATGGGAGGGGAAACCGCTTCGTAACGTAACGGGTAACGGCGCCAGTCTGTCGGGATTCAGTTCACAGTTTGACGTTATTTATGGAGTAGTCGGGCAATCGAGCAAGCGGCTCACCTTATTAAAAGCAATAACCGTTGCCCATGGATATTTGCAACGTCAAAGGGAACATAAACGGAATGTGTACTGTGTGCACAATGTACTCACTCTATAAGCGGTGGTAGCACTCCTGCGGCGAGAACGGCGTCCCGACAGCTTGGAGAATCGCCGGCGACGTTACCCAACGCCCATACGGCCTGTTCGCGGACGTCATCCCCCGCACCGCCCGCCACCAACGCCACTAGCGCCGCCACAGCACCACACTCGACCACCACACGCGTCTGCTCCGACGTACCCGAAGCGATGTTCGTCAACGCCCACGCCGTCTCGAACTAAATATATATAAATTTTATAATCAATCCATAACACATTGGTAGAGACCAACCAGACACCTTTAATAGAATAGTCCTGTAGGCATAGCCAGTCTGAGAGCATACCAACGTATTCTCAATTTCTCGTCAATCGTTTTACTATTCTCACATGTAGATTTTGATCACAAGCAATTTAATACTAATAGGTATACATCTTAACGCCATTATAAATAAAATCGCTTACACTTGCTTCACATTGACAGTTAAACAAATAAAAAATTTAATAAAATGTTTGATTATTATAACATGTGACATAATTCTATAAATATTCATCAATTTTATCCCTGAAACCTAACAATACTCAGCCATTTTTTAAAAACCTTTACCTAATCGGATCATAAGTTCTGTCACATAATGAAAACTTTTGAATTTTGAATGCTGCCCACAAAAATATTTATCAAATTCGAATGTTTCATGAAAATAAAAATTTCCCTATTCCCTATTTCGCATGTTTAAATATTGAGTGGACGCTTAAAGGGGGTCCGGTTATCGCGTTGCATCGGTGCGGTTACGCACCAACAGATTTTCTAACTACTGAAATATTTTAAAATAACCAAAAGATTAGTTGATCGGTCCGTCAAACAACATAATGAAAAATCAAGTGTAGAAGACAAAAAAAGAAGTGGTCGCCCTCGCACTGTTAGGACTCAAGCAGTGATAAAAGCTGTGAAGGCTTGAATCCAAAGAAATCCCGTGCGCAAGCAGGAACTGTTGGCCCTTCAGATGGGGTTAAGCAGAACCACGGTTAAAAAGGTATTGAATGGACACTTAGGGCTTCGAGCGTATCGAAGATGCATGTTTAATGGGAACCTAATAAACCTGCGACTGAAGAGACCCCGCGTTTTGTTAAAGAGGTACGCGGAAAAAAAACACCTGCGGCGCGTAAAATTTACTACATCAGACATGAAATGCCAGTCTCTAACCTACTTCAGTCCAGACTCAAATCCGTTGGATTATAAAATATGGCAACATTTGGAAGGAAAGGCCTGCTGAACGCCTGATCCTGATTTGGAGTCACTCAAGGCATACTTGATCAAAGCAGCCACCCATATTGATATGACTATTGTTTGTGCTGCTATAGACAACTGGCCACGCAGGAAAAAGGCTGGTAATCAAAATCTCAGGGGTCCTTTTGAATAAGCTAAGTTATCATAAGATGGTTACTATAAAAACAAATGTGTCAATTATTTCACCATAAACATGTGAGAAAACTTATGACCCAACTAGATCTATGATTTTAATGTTAAATATTAAATTATTGATATCAAAACTTGCCTGTAATGTTGGATTAGAACTGTTTGTTAAGAATTCAACAAATTTAGGAACTATCCCTGTTCGTATCACTTCATCTATAAGTGGATTTGGTTCCCGACTCAAAAGCTTTCGAAACTTTTGTGTAGCCATAATCTGTTCTTGGGGGTTGTCACTGTACAAGGCAGCCACCATTTGTGGTGTGATATCATCTGTTGGAGATATGTTCATGTCATCCTAAAATATAAATATCACATTAAATTCAAAAAAATCTTTTTGTTTATAACAATAGAAGTTACTAATTTCACAATTAATTAAAGTCTTTACAATTTAAGGTCTGTCTTTGAATTCCAACAGTATAGATAATGATGGCCCATGTTTCATCAAGCATACTATTTCTGCCAATCATAATAAGTGACCTTCGGAACAGGGATGATCAATGATTGTCAATGATAGATAAACATCAATGTTAAGCAGAAAAAATTGATGATAAGTCCTCAAAAATATTGATTAAAACACTCTGGAGGCCATTTAGCATCAATTGAATGTACTTAATAGAATTTACTCACTAATATTAGTAGCAATATTGTTATTTATTACCATCCTTTTTGGATACACTCATTTATTTTCTTATTAGATTAATTTTATGAGTAAAATAATAGATTTTATTTAGACACATAAACAATGTTCTTTTGTGCATAATTTTAACATTGATGTCAACATCAATCAATCATACTTCCTTCAGTATTCAATACATATTATGTCAAAATCCACACTGTGATTTTAATATATAAAGCATGGTAAATAGTCTGCTCAATGATGTCATTTAATTTCAAACTCACCAATTAAAGTGACTACCTGATCATGATGGCACATGGCCTAAATATATATATGTATGTATAATTTTAAGGTTCTATGGCACTTTGTAACTCTTAAACAGATTACCCAATTTTGATACATAATATGTCATTAGATTTGCAGAAGTGGTCTTCTAAGGTTAAAAAAACTTCTACTAAGTCATGCTTATGGCAGCCTTGCTTTTTCTTATTCTTTGTTATAATTGGCATCATATTAAGTATAATAAAAAACAAATTTCTTTCCTTTTGTAAGTAAATGTGTTTGTTTGTTATTAAATCCTGGGTTATACCTTGACACCAAATTACTAACTACTAATGACTTTGCATCTTTATCTGATCAACTTGCTAATGGTGTATAAACAATGGCAAGAAATATATATGTATAAAAAAATGACTTGAAATGTTAATGCACCTGCAAAGCAATGTCCGGTGCATTGGATGGTGGTAGATTTACATTCCTGCGTTTGAAAAGTTGTTGTTCCCTTTTTTGCTTCCGTAATTGCACACCCTCTTCCTCACGGCGGCGACGCAATTCATCTGCACTTAATCCCGCATTCTTATAACGATGTTTATGACCTCCAGACATCTGGATAAATAGCAAGAGTATGAAAATATATAAAAAAATTAGGGTTCCTTCAATATGTTCAAGGTTTATTGCATAGCAATTACTTTTGATTATAATGGTTTATTCTAGCCTCATATTATTTTTAATGTTGTTATAAAAATAATTGATAATTTATAGATAATCCTCATTCAATTATTGATAGCATAAAATTTCCCTATTTAATTTTTTTTTTATAATAAATAAAATTTCAGCATGAATACAAAATTAAACATTGTTCCAAATTATTTGATTAAATCAGTTCATTTCGGTATATGCCATCTAAGCAATTGCAACATCAACAACTTGTCAGGCACACTTATTAATATATTTAGCACCACTATAGCACCGCAATCCATATGCTGACAGAAATAGATATCTGTCCATATGAAATTTGTATATAAAGAATTTTCTTATAAAAAAAAATATTACTACTTTCAGGTGTTTTATGTTAAAGCTAAAAAAACTTTACTGTATTAAAATAAAAAAATATATCAAGTTAGATTACCATTGTTTTTAAATTTTTACTTGATGCATCTAATTAGGCACTTAAATTCTGTCTCCTAATTTACATACTTAGTATGTACACCAAACAATATTCAAAACTTTATTAAAATAAATTATTTTCAAATGTGTCTTTATATAGGTTAAACAACAACTATTTACTTTAGACATAAAATGGCAGTAGGATGTTTCTTCAATCTTTTCCTAACCAAATGAATATCAAATTGATTATATTGGTGAAATATGGAGAAAAAAGTAAGTACTTATTTAGTTAAAATGGTATAAAAGAAGGTATAAATGAACCTAAAAAAATATTCAATAATCATAAATAATTAATACACAACTATACAAAATTCCGTTTTTTCTTTATATAAGACTTGATAATAATAGTATTTGAAAACAAAAAAAAATTAATGAAGGAATAATACTGAATTTAAACTCCAATTTTTCTTAAGTTAATATTTTACATCACATTGACAGATAGATTCACCTATGCGCTATTAATGTTGTACAAATAAGGAATTTGTACACGAAATATGAGAAATAATTAGCCGTTCTATATTTTTGAAATAAGACGAAAAGACTGGGTACAAAAGACTCCGTTCAATTCGAGACATTGTTCGTTGATACGTCTACTGCAAGAACTATTTCCATGTAATTTTTAATTTTATTTTAAATGCATAATGAATACTTACTTTACTACTTCCAATGTATCCTACACAAGAAAAATAATCAATCCAACATCTATTGCTGAACACAAAAATTCTATTACAATTCAATTCACTTTTAGCTGAAGATCACGTCATGAATGTACACCAATTAAAAATATACAAACTTAGTCCAAGCTTAGGT
>DWHQ01000049.1:0-20926 GCA_018247955.1 Eurytides marcellus marcellus | reverse complement strand
GCAGTGTATCTCTGACCAGCTTAGCGCAGGCCCAAGTACTTTGTGTTGCACTGTTCTTCTGAGTTACTATCGTTTACCATCAAGCGCACGAGTATTCCTCGTGACGTCACTTTACCTCCTGAAAAATAGAGATATAACGTAATATAATCTCTAATGCTTACATTTAGATAACTGCTTTTCGGTAGAAAAAAACGTGTGCGTCGCGGGACGCCCGACAAAAGTGATAACTTAAATTAATCTTTGAGTTAGTAAGTTGAACTATTTAATGTCGAAATTAAGCCTAATAAACTTTCAAAAGCGGTGATAGCTTTAGGTTATATGCCTACTGTCAACCTGTCAACCTGTCAAACTGTCAACTGAAGGTAGACAGATTGGCACCGTCATGCGTTACGTTACACAGCGGTTTACCCTCCCATAGAAAGTTATCACTTCAATAAATGCTGTGGTTCTTCTCCTGTTATACTTTGCAAGTGTCCTATTTTAAACAAAACTATGTTTTACGAAAATTATTCAGAATTTATGGCGTTTAATTCAAATTTTTACTTTGAAATGCATTACGAAACGCTTGAAATGGTTTATAACTTTTATGGTCAAAATAAATATCTATATAGGCGGATAAATATATATAGGCGGAATAAATGGCGATAAACGCCGTATGACAGCTTTATTTTGCAACGTGTGGTATTCAGGTAAATAAAATAAAAATTATGAGTCCTACTTAATTAACAATTTAAATAAATAATACGTTATTGATGATTTAACTAATTATAAATTATGTACTATGCTGTTTAAACTTTACATTACGCAAAATCTGAGTGCTTCACGGGTACATATTATAAGAAAAAAGTGAGTCAGTACCCGGAAGGCATGTTCATTATAAGATGGGCTCTATATGTCGCGATTCATCACATTTACTCGACCATCGCTACCCATTTCCTCTTACCTCACAACAAAAGGACGACGCGACAGAGCGTCCGTCCCGTATCATCCCATCAATTTACTTATGAATATTAATCGCTTAGAGGAAGCGAATCTGCGGAAAAGATTCGGTCCCGAAAAGAGACTTTTTGCGAGAGAAAAAAAAACGGACAAAGGAGAACATCACCCCTCCTGGATCCTTGAGGAGGCGGAACGCGAAAATGTTGCCAGTTTTTTTCAAACGACAAAACTCGACCCGCGAGAGGACTGCTTCCCGCGCATTTAATATTCTTGAGTGTTTACCGTATTAAAACGGGCGATATTCCGAAGATCCCATTTAAAGAGTTTCTTATACGCTTGACGGTTTGTTTGCACTCGAGTAGGTAAGTATTTGTTCTGTTTTATGCGTATCGTTAGATGTTTATTTACGGATATAGATATGAAAAGAAAAAAAAACGAAAAAGAAGTTGTAAAGGTGTGTTATGTTGTATTATATTATAATTTTCGCGTTTATTTTTAAATAATTGTGTCATTTTTAACTTATAAGACAAAATAACACTATCATTTTGAAGTTGGAAATTTGAAGGTTTGAAGGCATGTAACTCCTAAGCCTTTCTAGATGTATTGTCTTTCACAACCAAACCTTGAGCCTTACTGTAGACTATGGACAAGACCTATACTAGTAAATACCTAAAAGGTGATTCTCACCTTCTGCTCAACACCTGGCTGCTGAGCTGCATAATGTTTAGCAAGTTCTGTATGATATAAAGCTTGAAACGCCTGAATCACACTGACCAAGTGACGACAGTCACAGTTGAACGAGTGCATGCTGTACTGCAATATGTTGGAGGAGTCACTGATAAGGTTAGCTATATCTAGAAGCGAGCTTCCATCCGAAATGTTTTCAAGCCGCCGATGAGGAATATTTAGTTTTATCATCTGTCAAGTGTAATACCCCTTAACGAGATTCAGGAGTGAACTAGATCGACTGTGAATGTGACCTCTCTTATATAGGCCACACTAAAAGGCACATAGGTGATGTGAAACACCGCCGGTTGGAGAAGCCTGCAGTTTGTGATATTTAGGACCAGTCCAACCATTATATTATACTTGATAAAGTCCTCACTAAAGAACTTGACGGCAGCCTAGAAGATTCGAGAAACATTCTAATATCATTAGTGAAGATGGTCGGACGCTACTGCCTGCCTGCTTTAATTTACTTCAAAGTTTAGTCACACGTAGACGTACTAAATGCGTTTTCAAATACAATCTTATACCCTGGCGATTTACATTTGATTGAGCGCATTTCAACGCCGCATTTAGAGTTATCGTTGCTCAGTCCAACGAAGATTCGCTTGGGATCGCTTGCGACTAAAATCAACAAACATGTCCCATTTTACGAGGCAACATAAACGGGCCCAAGCAAACACGTCTACCGCTCCAATGAATCAGACAGCGAAAACAGTGCTGGAATGCCGTTCTGCTAAATCGACGGATAAAAGGATGCGACCTTGTCTAAGTGAGGTGGGAATATTTCGTATGACGGACGCACGTGTGTTGTATTATACCGTAGTTACACAAGGGCTTTTATGGCGCCATCGAATGACGGCTCTCCCGCTAAGAAATGCTGTGACGCGAATAGAGTTTACGCTCACAGTATTTGGCAATGGTAGGACTTATTAACAGATTAGTATTCTTTTATAAGCCTTTCATTTCGAATCAATTTGCAGTTTTATTTTTTGGTTAAAGAAAGACTGCCACACTTTTTTAATCTGTACTCAAATTAGAAACACAAAACTGTGTTAGTCCCGAAAAATAAGGAAGAAGCGATAAAAAATAAAAACCTACATAACAAAACAATAAACTCTGAAATTTTGTATATTTCTTTGTATATTTTTTTGTATATTTGGTTATCATTGCAGATCCAACAAAATAACATTCATACAAACGTTGAAATTGGTTTACATAAATATCCGCGAAATATAATCATTCGTGACACTCAGTCGTCATCAGATCTTTTTTATTTATATTACACGTTCTATTTTTTATATCATATGTTTATATTATTATTACACTTTATTTACTTACTTAAATATTATAAGTCTGAAAGAATGCTCATTTATAACATATAGGGGAGGAGGGAGGCACCCCTCTCCCTCCTCTTTCTCCCTCTCCCCTCCCTACCTCTGCCTCTATCTCATCCCTCCCCCTCTACTCCTCCCTCGCTATCACTTCTCTTCCCTCCTCTCTTAGAGACATAGGTTAAGTACTGAAAAAGTTTTGAGCTACAGGAAAATTGATCAAAAATTGAGGCCGGTGCTAAAAACTTTTTTATCTAATCTATCACGGCCTCTACTCATACATGCAAAAGTTTGGTTGTCGTTGATTCATCACAGATAAAGTATTTGATTTAAGGCGACTCAGTAAGTGCTATTGCTAATCTGTTTGTTTCCGCATCGCGCATCGTGGATTCGGTTCCCACAAAATACCAATTATTGTTTCGGACCTCCATGTTTATGTGCAACTCAGTCAACGACGTTTGTGTGTATATATCTTACAGGGGCTATATTTTAAAAACAAAGTGGAGTTATACAGAGCGATATTAATCAGCTTTGTTTTCAGATAAATTACCGAAACAACACCATACGAGTGATGCTGCCGGCAAAACCTATCGCGTCCATAATGCGTAAACCTTGCATACACAATCGCGTTTTACGCGTGGCCATAAATGTCGACTAACTAGTCGGCGATACCAGACTGCCTCTCAAACGGGACTTTTATTGCAATCTAAAGTACGAAGCATTGTTTTGACAGTTGGTGTTTGGCTGCGTGGGGCTGGGACACACAGACGGAAAACCCGACGTTAGACAAGGTCGATCGCTAGTAAAAAGATATGGGGCATGACGTTTTATAAGTGGTACGATTCTTGCATAGTTCGCCTGGGGTTGTATCATTCCGTTGTCAGTTATTCCAACGCCAAGCAGTAACGTGTAGGAACTTTATGTTCCGGTTTAAAGGGCAATGTTGCCAGTATAATTACTGGACATAAAGCTATAAAATCTTAAATCTCTGGATGACGAGCGCAGCGTAGGTAGCAGATTCTGTGTGGCACTGCGTTTTTATGGTGCTTCTCTCACTATCATGAGCATATGCAGCACGAGCAGCTCGTGTCTTCTGTTTTTCTCCTAAGAAAGCAATGAGGACTTAGGCTCCTCTTTTGGTGGCACGAGTCCAAGCGATTCACTTCATACTGGGAGATAACAATCTCGCTTGAATATTAAAGGAATTTGAGTGTCATCAGCTTTGACAAGCCTTCCTTAATCCTCGCTATATCGTATCGGTTCAACATCATCAAAATTATCGATCTGGTCATAATCATCTTAACATAGTCGCTTATTGTATTAGTCTAGCATCCTTGATGGGTGGTTTTCTTCTTATCCTAGCTTAATAATATACAGTGACCAATGTCTCGTAAAGATTACTTTACGAAACATTTCTTTAGGAAGACTAATAAGTCTTCCTTTAGTGTTTCTACCTTTGAAAAAAGCTCAAGAAACTATTACTCAATATCAGTACCAGTATCATTAACAGTATCTAATGCGATTACTGCAATGTAAAATAACTATAATATTTTATACCTGTTACTGTGTTTGCTTGTTATCTAATGATCGGTACAGCTGTAGTTTGCACCATGGAGAGTAACTATTTTTTATTGTGGAAAAATTTAGAAAACCTTGTGGAAATTATCAAAATTAAAATACACGACAACAAGCCTTTTTCTTTTTTTCTCTGTGATAGGACTCCTTTGCAAAGTCTATCTGGAGTGGTACCACTGCATTGCCAGTTATCCTATCACTAAGCAGTAATATGTAAGCACTCGTGTGCTGTGTATAGAGATATACTATATACTCGGTATAGAGATATAAATCTGAGATCTCGGTTGGGTGGAGAACGCGAACGAAACACTGGAAAACATTATCCAAAATTAAAATACAAGTTAATAAGTCGACATCTCTAGCTAAACCACCATTACGCGCATTTGGGGTTAAAAAAATCTAACAACATTCAGCTTAGGAGAGCAACAATGAAAGTGAAAGAAGCTCCAAACAATCCATAGCGGAATAGTCAATAAATTACAAAGCTTTATGAAACATAACAATTGAATGAGTCGTTGCATTCGAACTTAAGCCCTCCCATCAAATACATCCAATAAAGCGTAAATCCCCCCCTGGCCGGTGTTTTGTGGGGCAATTAATTTCGTACTAAATACTAAAATAAGTTTATTTCACACTAAAGCTTAAAGCTACAGTGAGAGTGAGAGTCGTGTTTGAAAGAAGTCGGCACAGCTTTTGTGGAGAGGGCTTAGGAATCGCGATTAAAGGATATAGTAATTAAAAATATATAATGAAGACAACAATACATAAGAAATAAATTATCTAAAAATCTTACTTACTTTACCCATGTAACATATGAAAATGACAATATCTTTCTAATATAAAACAATATCGTTAACTTATACAAAAAAGTTCTTAAGATTGTAATATTTTGATAAATACACCGCAAGCTATAATTAATTAATAATTTCACATACTTTAATAATTTATAGACATTTTTAATTGACGGGAAAATTCATTGGTACAATATATTTGTATATTTGTATAACAGTTTATTACTCTTAGCACAAAATGTCAGTCAAATAAATAGGTGACTATATCTTACTATTAGTTAAGTCTATTTTTTCGCGCACCATGACTAACATATCGATGTTTCATCACAACACAAACCACTCGACTATATCAAAACGAAGATTTACAACGATTCAGACAGTTCTGTGCTAATAGCCACATTAATCTCGCGCATAATGATCTAATTGGGAGCGGCTCAATTAATTTAGGACGGGACATCAATGGTGACCTATTTGCGTCCGACATGAGATAATATTCAGATCATTATGCAAGTGAGCGAACCAAAAATAAATAGTTACGCGTGAGTGGCTCACGCGACGCATTTATTGCGCAACTGCTGTATTTAAGTATAGGGATTACTATTTTAGGGTTAAATTATTAGTTACGAAAGAAAGAAAATACGAAAAATAAAATAATAAAGCTAAATCTCTTAATTTATTAATTTAAATTGTACGTAAACAATTTAAAGTATAACAAAATTCCACGACACACATTGCAAAATTAAAATAATTCGTAATGCGTAGGGTAGGATTAAGATTTGAACTGAAAGAACTTTCAATGGTCAACACTCACTCAGCACTCATGTCCCAAATCATAACTCTTGGTTTTATTAAATAAAAAACCGATACGAAGCATATTTTAGTAAAATTATGTCATTTTATTTATAGTCTAATTGTTGAAAGAAAAAAGCTTACTCCACTTTATGAGCCGAATATACAAGTGCCGAAAGAAACTTCCAGCCACTAAACTTTATTTGGGCGTAAACCGTTTGCGCATTCGGAAAGATTTAATTTCCGTTTCAGTCAGCACTTTTTATTTTATCGCACCATTAACAATATGATTGTATTGCGCTAGGTATACCTTACGTCATTGATCAACAGAATTACAGCCTTGTTGTAGCGGTCATTTAATCTCGACCTCATTCCGTCCAATAGCGCCTGATAATTTCGAATAGCGATTTGGTGCAACAAAACATTTTTGATATCCACTTTAACACAGGTACAATAATCCTTTGTTAATATAAATACACAAAATTCTTTATTATATAAAAGCACTAAAGTGTATCTGATCATATTAATCGATTTATATTAAAAATAGTTAAAGAAATTTTTGGATGGAATTTATAAATTCCATGAAGTATCTTAGTGATAGATTGCTGTATGTTTTACATAGATTTAAGCAGGTTTTAATTTCATTTTGTACTTAGAAAAAGTGTGTTATATATCATGTTGATAAAGGCTAGGGTGCTTAATTGCACATAGAGATTTTCTCAATTTGAATGCGTTTATAAATAGCTTATAATATTTGATAATTATTGTCTTTGTAATAAGTTCCAAATTCCTCATACTTACTTAGTCTTTTTTGCTAATTAAATTAGTCCTCTTGTTCGTATTTAATTGATAGGAGGGTTGCGGTTACGACAGAAAAAAAAAATGGCGCCAACGCAAGCGGACGACAACAACAAACGATTGTCTTACCTACGTGATGCGTACAACGGCCCGTCCGATGAATCACTTAGCGGCGGGACAAAGGTTTTTGCACGTGCGACTTTTTAGAAAAACAATCAAGTCCGGCGCGTTAAAGTTTCGCACATTTCGCTACACTTTTGGTTTTATTTAAATACTCTATAACCGCGATGTGCATTATATCGCCATTAGTTATATTAACAACATAACTGACTATCACTGAACTGTTAGTGCGTAAACAAATACTTAATGGTGTAAAAATACGATTCATTTGTCTTACTAATTCTGTGCGACAAAGTTATATTTGTATATTATTTCGATATTACATATGACAGCTGGGTAGTGACTTCTCTTTTTGTAATTTACACCAATTCTTAAATCATCTTTACAGATTTTACGAAACACAAATCCAGAGGTCCCGGGACAGACTGAGAAGACACGTCCCAACGTCACGTTATATAGTATAGTTAACACGTGCTACCACAGAATTTATAATTATTATTTTGGTCCGATCTACGCAGTATGAGCTTATGTCATGGAGCCTGTAAAACGTTCAACGAAAAGTCGGAAATTTAAAATGCAATAAAACCCGATCAAACCTATCTATTACTTTTATCTTAATAATGTGTAGTATTCGCGTAAATACAGGAAATCTTTAGAGGCCGTTTATTTTTTCAATTAGTTGCTATTTAGTTAATTCGTTTAAGTAGGTATTAGTGGGAAAACTCACCACATCTGCGCCTGCCCCGTCCGCAACATCCGTCCCGCCCTTGTCACGCCAGTGTTTCTCGTTGGTCACGCTGAAGTTGAACGACCGCTCCCTTCTGGGGCTTAATAGCATACCGGCTGGTGTTCTTGGGCTTCCGTGGCGGAATATCTCTAGGTTGGTGGTCGAGAAGGGATCGCTCACGCTGTCGGTACGAGGGCTGATGAATACGTCGTCTTCTAGGTCCGAATCCAGGGTCAGGGTTAGCGGTGGCGATGAGGCGGATCTCCGGCAGGGTTGCGCTTGCGGCGCTGGACGGTCTACCTCCGAATCGGAGTACGGACGCTCTGTGGACAACAGCTGCAGGTTAGTTGACGTTGTTGTTGTTGGTGGTTGCGATTAACGGGTTTAATTTAACTCAGGGTGCTCAAGTATTGGGTTTAATTATTAATTATCAATACTGTCTTTAGTTAAAGTCAGATTGCTGAAAGCGTAATGGCATCGCTTTAGATAATGTTTTACATTAAAATAAAAAATAAAATGTTTGATTGATTTTATCAAAGTCTAATGAAAGTACTGTCAAAAGTTACTATTGTAATGGTACGTTCTAACTTGCAAAAGGGTCACAAATATGTATCTGTAAATCTATAAATCCCATTTATCCCTTAAGCGATTAAGGACTTGTTTATATGAAAGTACCAGAACATCGTTGATTCAAAGAAATACACGATGTGTATAAAGAAATAAGTTTTGAAAAATTAAATCACTTGAAACATTCGCTGATTGAGAGGTTGATTGTTTATATTAATTACAAAGTACCAGGGCATCATGGATTCAAGCAAATATAATAATCCATTTTTTTGTTGGTCGGTTGCGTACCGTAGAGTACTAAAAGCGTGGAATTAAAACCGTCCCTTTCGAAATTGCGGCAACGTATAAAAATGAGCGTCGCGATATAAATCACACTTTTATTGGCCATTTCACCTACACGTCGTGCCATGCGCTTGTCAACATGCCGTGGGCGTAGAGTTGTTTTTTTTTAACAAGGCTCTGCGAAGAGCGTTCGGCTTAAACTGGCCGGTGTGAATTGAGCGACTGGGAGAGCATAATTTTGAGGGTATGAAATAGGGAATTTATTGACCAAAGTTGAAGGCATGCCCTGTACTTACAGATATAAAAACAGCTAATTTTAAGCTTTTGTTTTGTTATCTTTGTTATAGTCTTTTTTTAGGTGGTCAAGTGAAGAGGCAAGGTATTTGTACTCTTATATATAGTAAACCATACGCCTACTTATAACACAGTGCCACACAGAAGTTACATGGTGTACAAGGTAAAAGTTATTATATCTCTATGCCCCGTAATTTTACTGGTAACATTGTCTTTCAAACAGGAATACATTACTTACTTTTACGTTACTGCTAGATGGTAGAAGAAATAACAGTGGTACCACCCCAGGCGGACTTTGCAAACGAGTCCTGCCTATTATAACATTTGCCTTTTTATATATTTTTTAAAATTTTCACATTTAGATATTTTTTATTTCATTTAGTCATTTGTTTTAATTTATCTTTAATTATTAGTGTTAATGTGTGTCACTATTCTTTTAAATGTCATTTTATGTTTCACTGACGTTATAAAAACGTATTCTAACTTTACTATGAAAAACGTAATAAGTGTTAGTATATTTTCGTGTGGTAACTTATTGCATAACTTAAGGCTATCTTAGGTCTATCTTCTTTTGTCTAAACTATTCAGACTGGATTAGGATTGAAAAAAACTGGCGAATTGCCACAAATACATACTACATATACAAACTACATATACAAACATAAAACCGAGGAGTTTCTAGGACTTCTTTTTTTTACCTTCTCTTCACTGTTTTACGCATGTAAGTATATGGTTTCAGTTTTTGGTGACTTTTTAGTGAGCCACTGGAAAGTGACGGAAAACAACGTATCCTGAGGTGTTAACTGATCGACCATAGTTAAGAAAACATGCCCATAACTGATTAATTATTTATTTTGGTCAGATCACAGAACAAGGAACGTTTCGGGAAATCAGACCAGTTATTTATAACATAATCTACATTCGTAAAATAAATTACGTAATTAATGTTTACATAAAATCGATCTTGTCGATTAAAGGTTAATCGATTTGCATGCTTAATTGTTGAAAAGTTAATTTGTCTCGTTGATTGGCAATTAAAATGAAGGAATAAAAGTTCGTATTACATATTACGGATACTTTGACGTGGGTTTAAACCGTTATAACACAAGTAAGAGAAGATTTATTTTTGTAAACTAAATAACGGTAAGTGAAAGAGGCGAATTTAGGAGAATAAATTCAGGTATAATTTACGGATGGCCTGGTGGTTTGAGCCATCTTGGTTGATCTTGTTACATGGTATTGCGCGGCGTGTTGGGAGTAAGAGTACTGAGATAGTATGACCGTGATTTCACGCTAGTAACATTTGATTTTATAATTTGTTAATTACATTAAATAAAAAAATTACAATAAACTAATACATCTACCAATGTGTTATGAAAATGTGTGTAAGTTTAATATATTTTTTGCAACCTTCTTTATCGTAATTGTTTGTATCTTAAAATTGTATTTTAGACCATAATAATATCCATAGGCAGATCAAATTGTCAGATAAAATTGTCATTATTACACTTCATCGAATAAAGTTACTTTCTTACTTAATTATAGTCTAGTAATACTTCTTGAATAAGAAACATAATATGATGATATCATTTCCAAGGTAGGTTGTACAAACCAAAATGGGTCAAATGAAACATTTCGAAATTTAATGTATACAATGCGATATACATTATAATGTTACAAAATTGACGAAGGCGAAAATCATCCAGTCATTGTTCTGGTTTAATGTATTATGATTTCCACAAACACTTATACTAGGAATGATCATGAGACTAGTGAAGCGTCATTTCGTCATTGAATGATATTATAAAGCACTTTGACTCGAGCTTATACGAGTTAAGGGTAAATGGAGCCATGACAAATACGTGAGATATAGATATGTATAAACATAAAAAACAACTGAGCATTGAGACAGAACAAAGGGAACCAATTTGTTATCAATGAAATCGTCGAACCGAGTACCAGGATAGCAGGAGTTCGTCGGAGGTAATATACGGAATGTATAAGAAAACACAAATTAATAAAACCCCCGGCCCGGCCGTCCGCGGGCGAAACTCGTTCCGTCGCACACGTGCAGCGACCGGCCGCTGTTCGAGCGAGAGAGATGATCGCCCCCTCCCGCTCTAAAGTGCAACGATCAGAGTATTGTGGATGCGGCTCGGGTTAGCGCTGACCGCAAAGTCTAGGCGACAGTTTTATGTTACGTAAGCTCTATTCCGGTTCTGCACTCCTATTGTTGTTATGTTGTTCGTGTCATTTCATTAGATGCTCCACATTAAAAATACAAAAATAAAAATGATAAAACAAACGTTATAAAAATGTTACAAATTGTAAATGAAGTGTGCTTAGACCAGCATCGAGTGACATTGTAAAGTCTTGTCATCTTATATATAGTTGTTAACCTATTATGCAGTTACTTTTAGTTATATTGTTAAATAATTGTGTATTCGATCTTGTTACCCGATTCCTACTACCTATTCTGATGATTATAAAAATAATATCTTCATTAAATTTCGGGCGTTTGAATTTTAATTCTATGCCGTTTCGGCAATGTTACTTTAAGTAAGACTTTCATGTGATAGTAAAATAAATAAATCTTGACTGGAAATAAACTGTCAGTATACTCAAATTATATTGGTAAAATAAAAGTATTATAAATATTTGTAATTACACAGAATTTTTCAAATCGTTAATTTTTAGCAAAGATTAAAAAAAAATACAGATCTAAATACAAGTACGTATTTGTTAAATAAATCATTTCAAATAAATGTGTAGTTATTAAAAATGCATGCACAATGCATTTTAATATTATTTTATAAAAGAAAATTCAACTTCAAACTTTAAATAATATCCACACGACACTGTCGTAACGGTTTGATATGCGAGTAGCTTTTTTTTCTCCCTGGGCGCGTAACACAGGTGCATCGTGCTAGTACATATTAAAGATATTTCTCAAAGTATTTTTTGTGATATTCGTATTGCGATGAGCGTACACATAATGATTCTTTAACCTCTTACTGTCGCATCGTGCTTGCTAAATCAATTTGAATGTAGCCTCGAAGATTTACTTCGTTATGTTACTCAAATGTATTCCTTTTATATTTTTATGGCGTATATTGTAAATTGTGATTTAAAGTGTATATAATACATATGCTGGTACTCAATTCGAAAACCATTTTCAATAAGTCTCTTCAAAAAAAATTACGTGAAAACTTCACGTAAATTAGTTTGACGTTTTGTTTATCTTTCGGGATAAGTCCTGCTCCCAACTGTCGCACCCACTATAAAAAGCATACGAAACTTTACAACGATTCATATCGTTCTTTACTTATCAAAACTAACTTACATAAGTATGTTATTACTAAGTGTATATTATGTTTTTATATTTATGTTTTGTTATTATTAAGTGTATGCGATGTTTGTTGCTGTACTAGGTTTATGCGGCTTCGTTTGCTAAGATTTTGATTTTAAGTAATTTTTAACGATTATTATTATCGTTCTGAGCAAAAAGTATACTGTCACATTCCTTATATACAATATGTATGCCGAAAAACTCATCACTTGAGCGTATTTAAAATTGCAAGATTTCATTATAATACCATAATTTTCTCGTCAGTTTCTAGAATAACAAATGTATTTTGTTTTGTATGTGTGTTTGTAGATGTTATATGTTTATATTTTATGTCAAAAAGCATATAGGTGATTGCGCAAAATAACGAAACAAACTGACAATTATTCAGCATATTCAATGACAATTACTAAAGATGCAACTTTAATACTTTCAACCGAAATTCCCATAGAGATCAGTGTTTGGACAGCGATTTCACACGCAACTGACCACTGGTCAAGTAACAAAAGCGAAATAATAGACTCATAAGCTCGCCTTATCCCTCCGTGAATAGAGAAATGCTGGATGACTCGACTAAATGCGATACGTGATTAATTTGTTGAAAATTTCTTAAAAGACTGAACACGGGGCATGGGATGTTCTTTCCCATGCACCTCATATGTGTCATCCCCCATCTAATGGATCGGTAAAAGACAATTTTCAATATTGTTTGAAATTATTCAAGTATTGAATCGAATACGGGGTTTGGCCAAATGCTCTTGACAATAGATGCCTCCATGACAAATAAATAAACCGGATTTAAAATCGAGATCTACGTAAGAAGTATTTTATTTATAAGTAGGCATTTATATATTGTTAGACGTACAGAGAAAACTTTGTACTAATTTTTTGCATATTGCGCTCAGGAGCAGAATAAAATTTGTTAGGGTTATAGCTCATATTGAATAGATATGCGGAAATCTAAAATTTTCAAATGTTATTCGTGAAATAAGATAAAATTAGAAACGCAATAACTTTATTGTTTACGTTAATACAATTAGTTTCAAACACGTGTGTAGTCGAGTCCTAAATTTACAATCCGAAAACTATATTATTCAATAGATAGTGTAAGATACTCTTAGAAGAAAACCACCTTCGGTAGATGTTACTACGCGGTTACTAGTATACAGAGATTTACACACTAGAAGAACTCTTTTGTAGCCTCACTGGGTAAATGCAGTGGCATTACCAGTAATTCTACTGTCAAATTATATATATCTAAACTCCACTACGTTCCGGCTTGAAGTGCAATGGTGCCTAGATAACCTAGGCGTAGACATAGCTCATTTTATAGTTCTGGGCTGCGAAGAGTCAAATTAAAAAAAAAAAAAAGCAAAAAACATACTGGCATTGTGTTGCTGACCGTCAGACGCACTTCTTGCTCAATTTATGAAAAAGAAAAAAAAAGTAGATTAATTCGTATTTAGAATGCAACCTCGTTTTCATGTTGAACATTGACTTCGACTACCGTCCTAATACAAGTATGATATAACAGTTTCCGTGGGCTGAGGCGTAAGTGCAGTAGCCACACGTCTCAAGGGCTCGTGCATATCGCTACGATTGAACTTACGTCCCGTAAACCGGTTTCAATAACAGTTATACAGCAGACTAGGTACAACGATTAAGTGTTTAGCGACGGTAAATTGGATACACTGTCGCTGCACTTTCATCGTATTATTCAAATCCAAGATACAGTAGAAAAACGTCTTACGAAAACGTTTTTTGCAGAATATAGAACAAATCATAGTTTAAGCTAAAGTTAAATACTAATAAATAGTTGTTGGTATATATACAAGTGTATACATTCTTATTTTTTTTTTTTCGAAATTTATTTTCTAAATATACAGTTATGTATAATTATATGTGATAGTGTTATACTTACTGCAGATAAACTATTGTATATTGGTCAGGTGTGACATTTTCTGTAATATTCTAAGGATTGGTAAATTAAAAAAAATGTAATAGAATGTGATACATTACGATACATTTTAGAATTAATTAAAAACTCTCTCTTATCCAAACTACACCACGCTAAGCCATCGTCCCACTACTAACTAGTGAGTCAATCAAATGATAATTTCCCAGTTATTCTTCCTACCTAGCTTGCATCTAACAAAAGCAATCATACATTAAAAACTATTATACGACCAAATTACATAGTTGGCCACTGATGAACAATGGTAAATACTTGTATTCCGATGTATCAAATACTCGTACGTATATAAATCGGTTAAATAAAAGGTAGCACACGGACTCGTAATGCCGAAAATCGTTTTAGAGCGATTACCTATTATTAAAGTTAATTGTGGGTCGATCTTGACTCTGTTAACCATGTTATATGGCGGATATCCTGTTTTATATATTTGATAAAATAGATAATACTCACGCTAATAGCAGGTTTTAGTCTAATACGGTTTTTCCGTGATTTTATGTTAACGTTAGAGTTTCGATCGATTCCTTCATTCTTCTTTCTTTTTTCAAAAAAAAAGTGTATTTTAAGATATAAACTTCTTGTGTTATAGATGCATAAAATTTACACGGACAAACGCTCTGATCGGGAACAATATTTGCACTAGGTGAGAATCGAATTTACGATCTGCGATGCTAAACCCAATAGCTTGCCAAAAAAGAGAAGGTCAAGAGAACAGAGGTTTATGTGGGTCTCCTTTCGTTACAAGCATATGGTAAAAGAAACGAAAACATGTTCCGGAAACGTTCTATATCATGGTCAACCGATAGCCATTACTGTGATATACCAAATCACGGACGTATCATTACGCGCGATCAAACCATCACTTTTCCCATAGACAGTTAACAATGATGCATTATTTAATGATTCGGAGAGAGCGATAGCTTCCACTACCGGATTGGTGGTAATTTAGATCGATTTAATTGTATTAATCAGTACAGCATGCCCAGAAAAAACAAGCCTTTACGCCTTTTAATTATATATAATAGACATAGGCGCTATTAATGCGTTGCAAGCTCCTAAACCTTTAAGTGGTTGTTATTTGAGTAGAATACTGTGGTGGGGAAACTGCAGCTCGTATATAGTTCCTGCAGCATGAGAGGACATCTTGTCAGGCGACGTACTAGGACTTCATAACAGTAATGGCAATAAAATATCTATGCTTCTACAGTATACAGATAACTGGCACCATTAATGTATGTGGTACAGGCACAAAGTTGAATATTTGAGCAGAACACCTGAAGCATGAGAGACCATTTTCTCCGGGAGAGTACCAAGACTTCAGAAAGCTATTAATACAGCTTTTCATTCTATAAGTAATTTAGAAGTTTACTCTTTCAACAAATGGCACATCAACAAAGGATTTTGAAGATGTTAAAGAGCAGTTCACCGACACCAACAGGTCCAGTAGCCGTTTTTAACAAAAACAAACCCTTATCAGAGGTAGCAAGTAGGTACATTTTTTTAGGCAATCAAATAACCAGACGAGCAAATTGTATACCTAATGTTAAGCTACGTGAATACCATCAGGTTGTTATTGAGACAGTGTATACACTGAAAAAAAATATTAATAACAAAAAATTTCTAGGCATAGAATTTTTTTAATTACATTGAAAAGGATTGACTCAAATCGGACCTCCTATTGCTTGGATATTACTTTTTGACCGTAGAATAACTTATAATACGGTGTTAATACTTTGAGTTAGGCAAAAAAGTCCTACAAATTGTATATTTTTTTAAAACTATCATTAAATGAACGAGTTAATTTTAACAACTCATTGCCACCTTCTCTCATAAAAGTGCGAAAACTAAAAGGCTAAATGTATATATTAAAAATAATGTTTTTTTAGAATTTCGAATGTCTTTATTTCATATCGGGAATATAATTATCGTCGATCAATCAGTCTACGGGGCGAGCAGGCGCGGCGTCTAAACGACACGAGCAATTATTGTAACAGAATTCAAAAGCTTAGCTCATTTCGGAACACGTCCGCGTACCGGCGTCCCGCATTGTATGCAAATACGCCACGGACCTCAAACTTATTAATTATTGTTGCCGAACGACGCTCTGAATAATGAGGAGTTCGCTGGAAGACTCGCCTCGCGTTTAGGGACGAACTTTCGATGACAAATCAACAACATTAGATAAGATATGTCACAATGCAGTCGCCACAGGACGAAATCTCAGATGATATTGTTAGCAGTGTACTGAGAGATCGGTGAGAAGAGAAAAAAGTATCTAATTACATAGAAAATAAAAATTAAATGTTCAAAATTGGACTCTTTTGCAGAGTCCCTTTGAGGTAGTTGTATTACCAGATATACTGCTAAGTATTACTGTGTTGATATGATATATGAAGTGTAGTGTCGAAATAGTCGCTAAGCATTCATAAGTGATTTTTTAAAGAGTTAATGAATGTAATCGATGTATTGCAATGTAAACGTCTATTAAAAGAATGAACGGCGAAAATGATTGTAATATATCTTAAAACAATTCGATGAACAATAATGTTATTTTTTCAGACAAGACGAACGTATGTATATATTTATATATGATATATCTATAGTACATCTATGCACAGTAATGTATGCATTCTTTTTTTGTTTGTAACTATAAATATGTGGTAAATATATAGTATAAGGAAATCGTTTCGGTTCACAACTTTTTTTTGCTGCTACTTTAACATTTTTCATTACGTTGGTAACATAGCCCTAATAATTCAGTTTTCAATTGAATTATAAGCTCGAAGTATCCAGCGTAATTACTGGGCATAGAGATATAATCAAAAATAAATCATCTTAGATTTCTATCTGACGAGTGCAGAGCTGGGCTAAACAGATTCTGTGTGGCACTGTGTTGCTTTGGGCAGACATGTCGCTTACCATCTTGCTAGTTTCGGCATGTTATCTTCTAAAAAAAAGTTTCCTCTCAATCCGTTCAGTAGTCCTTGAGATATCTATCAAAAATGGCAGAGCGGCGTAAGCTGGGCTAGTTCTGAACAAACATCCATTAGCATGGCAAAAGCGGCCATAATTACGCACGGAACCGGTCCCCTTTCCTTAACAGACGACGGCAGCGTTAACAATTCGTCGTTAAAGCCACCGGCCACTGTATTACGCGTCCATTTAAATGGTAATTCTTTAAAAGCCGTTCTGGTTTTTACTTAGCACGTGTCGGTTCTCGCGCAGCCTTGGTTTATCGTCTTTACTAATCTCTATTAATTATTCATTTGAGATGAGAGCCGTAGTTGGAGTACGATTGCTTAAACTACTGAACTGTGTTACTTAGGGTACTGTAACTAGTTAAAAGACTAGTTTCGTAAAGTTCCATCTATTTTAGTTAACCAGTTTAAATATTTTTTCATTGCCATTAATCTTTTGAAAGGCCTTTCTATTTTACGGCAGAACTGATGTTAGATCAGATGAATTTTTGATACCGTCTTTTCAAATATTAATTAATTCTATCTAAACCTAATATACCTGGTTTATGATGTGAAAATGTTTCTAAGTTCTCGTAAGATAATATTAATATATCATAGGAATTATGGCAAGAAATTTTGTTTTTATTACGAAGAGTTAGGGTACTGAAATGAAACATATATATTGAATAGCTTTTCCCGGCGACTTCGGAATGAGACAAATGGGCACTGCACTCGTGTGAGCAAATTTTATCGATATCCGTTCATCGCGACTAATGACAAACCAATGTCCAAATATAGACGTTCCCATTCTTTTATTTTTTTATTTCCTATGTCGTTCATAACATTATCTAGCGATAAACCGTCACACGTATCTCAGAGACTAATGTTTTTTATTAAAGCCACATTAAAGTCATTACAAAACACGATGGTGCAATGACAAGTATAACGGTTCCACAATGGGACAGCCCACTTGTTACGTTTGAAACAAAGGTCTGCTATCTTGTGCAGCTGTGTTAAAACGTCATTAACGTGAGCCGGATTTGAGGTTCAGATTATTGGACATTGCATTACTGGTTAGCGGTTAAATAACTGGTAAATACAAGGTCAGAAGTTAAAGCTAAGTTTTCACGAATTTCCATAATATCTTGGATATGTTGTATTGGGCGGTGTTAATAGTTTGGGCATACCGACTTTAAGTTTTTGCCATACGGTAGTACGAGCAGCAGCCATTTTGTAAGTGTGAAAGAAGATATTTGTCGAGTGTTACATTCATGGAAGGATAAGATCGTATTTTGTGTAATAACTCAAGGTTGAAAGGTCACGCACGGATATGCACCATCGTATGTTAGGGTGACCAGCGCTTAGCAGAAGAGAGCTTTGAAATGTTGAGATAATTCAACAAATCGAGTACCACAGTGTTGTTATTGACAAGCGATTACGATTAGGTAAAAGTCTGGTTGAAACTGCAACTGGCTAAACCTTCATCGAATTGTGGTTGATATTTCTCTGAAAGAGATGTTTCATTCCTTGAGCGGGTGCTGTTACTAAAAACTGGTTACGTGTTGCTATGATAATATACTAAGCTTTGTTAGCTCCTTCGCTAGAAATTTTAATTTTAAAAATATTATACACACTCTCTCAGAATAATAACATTAGTAAGGTTGAAGGTGTTGTTGAGGTGTTCTACAATGCACAAAATAATCGTAAACATCTTCATTACCTCATCATTGCTCCTCGCGGTCGATCTAGAAATGAACCTATTTTCGTACCCGTATAAGTGAATAAATCATCTGTGGTCCAACGCATTATTAAACATGGCCGCCGATTTCCCGCCGAAAAGTTTTATCGCGCTCCCGAACGTTCCGACCCGTATCGGGACTAATTCAGGTAGCTGTGGGTTTCGTGGCGTGTTATTTTCGAAGATTTGGGTACGCACCGATTTTGGTACACCGATTTGCGGTCCGCGCGTACCAATTTCGTTAGTAAAGCTCTGCGGTTCCTTTTTACGACGCTCAATAAAATGAGTCCGTTGCGTGATTTGTGACGTAAGGTGCGTGGGCGACGCACGGCTTCCGCACTTCGAAATAGTGAGTGCATTGTCGGTATCGATTATTTTGATTTTTGTGATAACTTTTATGGGAGGATAAACCGCTTTATAACGTAACGCGTAACGGCGCCAGTCTGTCTGGCTTCAGTTAACAGTTTGACGTTATCACACGTCCGTCCCGCGTCGGTTTTATTATCTTTTGTTATATAAAATTATTTTCATATTTAATTATTATCTAAATTTCAGATGTCTCCAACCCTACAGCTTATGTAGTCATGTAAAAGTTTCCCCATAAAATGTTTATAAAATTTTGTTAGTTTTGGCAGTTTAATATTAACTTTCTATTACAGGTAATCTTAAAAGTTTCCTAAAAGTTTGTAAAGCGTTAACATAAAAAATTGTGTTAAATGTAGCTGCAGGCAAGAATCAATTAAAGATTAAGTCACTAATGCATCTATTTCCACATTCCGTGTTTTTACTAATTCATTAAATTATCGTGTGTTTTACAAGTGTGTCCGACGATTAACCGATTGTCTTGGGTAATTTATACTATGAACCAAAATTTTAGGACGATAACACTGTATAACAATATAAGGAAGGTAATTTGCATATAAACAAAGAAGTTAAATTGATTAGCCAAATATAAGGTAACTCGTATGAGAAATCTAGCGAAGCCAAATTTGGAGCTCGAATTATAATTCCATATAGATCTTATGTTAAACAAATTCTATATATACATTTAATAAGTTGTATTGTTATGTTATACATACTATGTACAAACATACACAATAGTTTTCTTCTTATAAATGGTCAAGGAATAAGAAATTGTGTGTTTAAATTTATTAAGGGACGTTTGATATATTTGTAATTACTGGGCGTAGAGATATGACATCTTAATTCTCTGGGTGACGAGCACAGCGCAGGGCCAAGCAGGTTTTGCAGCACTGTGCTGTTATGGGCTTCTTGCTTACCATCACATCACCAAGAGCACGAGTTTCTCCATTCGTTAGTTTATTTAAAAAAACGTGTGCGTCACGGGATGCCCGCCAGAAGTGTTAACTTCAACCTGTCAAGGTGCCAACTGAAGCTAGACCGACTGGCGCCGTTACGCGTTACGTTACGAAGCGGTTTACCCCCCCATGAAAAGTTATCACTTCAAGTAGGAATATAGAATTTGGCGGCCAATTAAATCTCTTTTCTAAATGGGTGCCAAGTTCTCTATGATTCTTTTCTGGGAAGTCGACAACCACGCATATTCTTCATGCCGAACGTGGTTTATATTGAGTCTTATTAATATAATACTGATCAAATTATTATTATTGAGACTAAAAATAACTACTGAAATTTGTTCTCAATTCTTGACAACATTTGTTATAAAAACTTGCTCGGCCCGCAAGCTTATTAAAACTATAAAAAAGCTTTTTTCTTTTTTTACAACTTGCTATGATGCAATTAATATAAAGTTGCCAGAAACATCGTGAATGGACATTTTTGTCCATTCTATTTTAGTATATGAGAATAAAAAATAATTTCGAATTGAGAAATGATACAAAAATAAAAGATATCGATAAGGCAGCCGGCACAAAGCGCGTCACTTGCGGCCAGCGACCCAAAAAAGAATGAGATGATATTTTATTTTGTCGAGATACGTGTATGCACTAT
>DWHQ01000048.1:0-20955 GCA_018247955.1 Eurytides marcellus marcellus | reverse complement strand
AGCCGTTAGATTTCAAATCGCATCAAGTCCACTTTTGACACAAGGCCAACTTTTGTTCATATTCAAAAGAAATATTAATTATCATTCAGAACGTTTTAACAAATTGATCCAACTCCAAGGTTTTCAAGTTAAGTAAGACTAAAACCCATCCCTTCTTTCGAATAAGACCAAGAAAAATGATTTATACACATTTAGACATTTTGGACTTAGTGCTTTTTGAAATCTAACAACTTGATATTTTCTATCATAGCCAATTCCGTTGCGGCCGAGCAATGTAGGTTGGTGCGGCCGAAAATTGCTTCTAACGGTGACCGCTCATTACTCGGCAGCCTACCTTGCCGCGCGTCGAATCGTCCGCAAATTGGTCGGCAGCCCCGTTCCGCCGAATTCGCCGGAGTCTTATTGTTTTAAATATTTCGGGGCCAACAAACTCTGGGGTTGGGCTGGCTAACCGTTTGTTTAGGACCGGTGACGGTTTTTTTTTTTTGATCTTTCGAAAAGGCACGTCGTTCGGAGCGCTTCGTGAAAACGCTTTTGGAAACATGCAAAGTCGTTTTAGTTGTTGAGTGCCGTACATGGACGTCAGAGATATCTAAACAGGTAATCGGTAACACGAAATTGCATCGGCCTTCTGTAAATTTTTTCACAAACAGTGATTCGAGCGACAGTAGAATCATGGCTCCAACAGTTCTACAGATAAAAAATAATTCTTTTTTATTAAAAAAAATGGCTCCGACACTAATGTATATAATAAGGCAACGGATTTCACATGCAAGAAATGCAGGATACAAAGTCACAGTTAGACTGCTGTCTTTTAGGAATCGAACTCACAACACGACGTGCAACCGAATAGTTCACCCACACTAGGCGAACACCTAAAGCAGTGTGTTATTTGCTATTACAACATATAATCAATGGAATAAGTTTGGCTGTATTTGAAATAAAGCATTTATCTAACAACAGCAATTAAAAAAGAACCGAACACTATGGTTCTCACGCGGGACGGTATGCAGATTTAATGTAAGTGGACGCATTGACTGGTTTAGCATAAATTAACCGGCGGTTCCACATAAACGATCAAAACATCGGGCGGTGAATACGTAGCGAAAGAAATCATTCCGCCCGGATTGTCAGCGTGTTGTAATTACGGCGTTAGACTTTGTAATTATTTGGGACTCATTTGCATAAGACAATGATTTCGTAACGAATTCGAGGCCGCCCTAAGCGACGGACGCCCGCGGAGTCATTCCGTTGTTTGGGATATTGTTTCAATGTTGTAATTGTTTCCGAGCGTTTCTTCCGAGGCTATCATTATTCTTGTACGTCGGCGCGAAGGAATTACAGCTTTTGTTAATGTTCGAATTAATAGAGCGGTGTCAATGGAATGCTTTTAATGGCATAATGAATTATATCGTAAATATGTAATTTCTGTAATTGAATAGTTCGCCGTTATCTTTGTAGTATATTCATTTTTGGCTTCATATGATCTCGTTTGCTTATGACGAAACTATTATAAACGCGAGTAATCCGTTTAAAATCTGATCTCTTGTATATTTGTAGGAATTAATATTAACAAACTGTTACTTTAGTATATTTATCTATCTGAAGATAGACTTTTTTTACGAATTGACTAAATTTGACACCTAAAACTAAATTTTCTTTTATTACTGTAAAGTTATTTTAGACCTTTAGTTAAAAATTAACTGTCTACGTAAGGTTTATTTTATCACATGCACCTATGTGTTATAAATTTTCAATTCCGAACAGCATCACGTTGTTGATGATTGATCCCACGCCGTTCCTTTAAACTAGGAAAGGATATATTGTTTACGGGAAGTTTGTGCGTTTAATAAAGTAGGAAACTGAGATCCTGAAGGAAAATAAACACATCGTACCGCCACATTGTTGTATCAATAAACTATGATTGGATCTAACATTTGTGGCATATTAGGGTTGTACATGCACAACATAGAACATGGTTAATTTTTGTGATGGTAATGATAAACAAATGTATCATTTCAACAAGGATTTTTTTAAAATAAAACACGCTGTTGGAATCTTTGTTGAAAATAAAAATAATAGTTTGCAAAGTATATCTAATTTTTTTTAACCAAATACGTTGAGATATCTTTAAAAATAGTGCTTTACTATTTGTGAATATGTTACCTACGACCAGACGGTTTGTTTAATTGTCAATATTGAGTTACAATTTAGAGGCTATTTGAGTGAATGTATACGGAATACATAAATCAGTATAGTTTATGTGTAGCAAGCACAACCCTTAAATATTCGGCGTCGGTTCCCACAAATCATAGACCCCTTTACACGCCGCTTTGAATTCGGGGGTTGGCGCGCTTCTAATTAAAATAAGCGAAATAATAAAGGGATATGCATGCGAATGGATTTTCATTCTCACTGGAGACACGCTCCAGCGGATTGTTATGTTATTATTTAATTAAAAAGAGTATTTTTGTAAGGCGACATCTAAATACCGGCAACTAAATGACACTTTTGATTTCGATAATTACTAAAATACTTGTGAAGTTTGATGGTTTCCCGCATTTTTGTAATATACTTAAGCCTAATTCCCCGTCGTAAATATTCTCCAAAATCGTAAAGCTACTGAGCTATGGAGTTGTCAAGTGAAAGGAAGACAAATCAACAAACACACCTTTAGATTTGTAATATTACTGTAAAAGCTTGCGTTGCTTAATATAAATAAATAATCTGTTATGAGACATGAAAGCAAATGTTACTACTGGGTCATACTGAAGAGAATAGTTAGAAGTATTTATACCCTTGGATTTGGCCTGGTGGGTGAGGTTACCAGACGTAAAGTGTTTCTTTAAATATATTGAGCGTAATAAGACTATCGGCGATAAGTGATATGCTCCATAATCACATATTATCTTTCCTTTCTTATATCTTATAGAGAAGAAGTTGATTAGAATGGTAAAAGTATAATACTTGGACTTTCGCTGTAGTATTATAGTGGATAAAGCGTGGCGTTTGTATCGAATCAAAGAATGCGGCGCCGATAAATGCACTTTCCGCGAAAGTGCACATCTCGCACGCACATTTGCACGATAATAATATTTGTCGTAACGTCCTCAAACGTCGGTGCGCCGGTGCGATCGTTGGAACCGAACATAAATAGTTCGTTTCGTCTATATATAGAATTATCTTGCCGCAGTCTGCCTATTATCGCTCGATTTTGTTTGCTCCAGCTTCCTGTACTCGCGACGATTGGTTTGTGTTTACGAGATGGCGAAGTGAAGACGAGTCACCAGTTGTCATGAAATCATTTACGACACACGTAAGGTCGCGGTTATTTTGGCCATCTTTAATAGTGTAGACCTTTTTTCACTACTTCTCATATTAATAATAACAAATCAGTACACAAAATAATTATTACAGGGGAGAACAAGATTCTAATGCTTAAAATATAAGAGTCGGGTCAGCTCGTTTTGACAGTAGTTCCGAGCAGCGCTGATTTTCGGCCAATTATTAGAAAATAATTGGCCGAAATAATTTTCTAAGGTTGGAAGTTTTCTAGCGTTTTTTCATTAAAGTATGTAAATATCAAGTTCATTCTAAGAGGCGGTGTTCTTTAGAATATACATAACAAATGCAATCATTGGCAATCGTCCTAAATTTAGAATAAGAATCTTTTGATATATCATTAATGAACAGTCAAAAGGTTAAACATTATCGTTAAGCAAATAAGATAGGTGGATAGCCCCGTTTATTATGTGCTTAGTACGTTACGTTATTGTTTTGACGACCTAGATAGACTTGTAAATAACGCGCTGGGTTACTAAGCGGTGGGTGAGGCCGTAGTAAATCTTCTTAGAATCGTATTCCCCGACCTTAGTTCGGGGCCGGTCGCGAGATCGTTTACGAGCAATCAGGTCAGATAAAGTACGAACAGCCCGGCTGTCTGCGCACGCCGTATCTAGTGTGATAAGGCCACTCGTTTGTGGACATGTCGCTATATATGAAGCGAGTAAACGGCGTTGATATTTTAAAGTGTATAGGCATTGACTTTTTATTTTACATCTGTGGCACCGACTGCAGAAGGCGTAAAGTATGGATGTATACGATACTCGTGTATTTCTTTCGTGGAACTCTCGCTAATGCTGCTAGTTGATCACCTTTTACAACACAAATACAATATCCCGAGTAGTTAATGCAGAAGTAAACTTCATTCAGCTTGTGTGCCTTGTATTGCTTCGGTTCTTCAGAGTTGTGTATAGAAGGAAATTATTTGTTGGCACATGCATTACCCAGATGTTGCACGAATGTTTTTTTATGAAATAAAAAACGCAACAGCTGTCTTTCCAGCGCTCACCACAATTAAGGTGGCGAAGGCGAAACGTGAAGCCTTACAAATGAGTTTTCATCACAATATAAGTATTATTAATACCGTCCTCGCATAATGTTACTCCTCCACAAGTATAATTAACGATAATGTGCAAAAAACAAACCTTCCGAACAAATTGGCCAAACGTCAATTTTAAACGTTTCCCGCTGTAATAAAGAATGTGTCGTTCACCACAGATTAAAAACGAAAGTGATCTTTGCCGATTACAGACTATTCATCCTCCGACTATCGGCACAAGGCGTTCTTTGTCTATGACACGGGGTACGCGCACGTGCTGAATGTTTACACATTTCCCCGTATTTGTGTGTCGACCTACCGCAGCGCCTACCGCGCTTAGAGACAATTCGCTTTGTGATGCGCCAGGGCCGTCCCGTTTCCTGTTTGCACCGACTAACGTCACCGCTTGAAGTCTGATGGCATTAACTTGACAGCGGCATTATCTGAAGCGTGGCGGGAACAAACAACGGGTGTGCATTCTGAATGCACCAATTTCTAGAACTGCGTTCGAGTATTTTTATGCAGTAGCTATCGAGGTGTTTTATTTTTAAATACCTAATTTATCGTCCATTGAAGAAGATGCTCTAATATTTTTTGTGTCCTATAAATTTATCTATAAAAAAGTAATATACAATTCATAGGAGCGGTTATAAAAGTCAAATTAAAGTAAATTATATTATTTTGCTCGATTTAACGTCTTTAAAGCGATTTTTTCTGCTACCGGTTTGCAAACTAAGACATCTCTAGAAACATGAAGAAATATACCTATTTAGTAGCTAGTTTTGTGTTATACAAATTGCAAAGACATCCTCGTTATGTCACTTAACGTTTGTAGGTCAGGTCGACGTTTGGTCTAGTACAACAGTGTGTAGTATCATTAGTATTTTGGTTCTTCTTTCAAATAGTATGTTTTAGGTAAAAATAGCATAGTCATTGCAATTATCGCGCCTCGAGTCCCTGCCCCGAGAACGCTATCTATCACCCTGTCCATTACGAACTCAATTAAATCTCATTAACATAACCCAAGAGAGAAATAGGGCTGCGCGTTCCTTCTCCTCGGATGTCACCACCTTTGTCACCGGTAACCTATTCCCATTGAAGAACGGGCGACTTAGGGCAACAATGGTAGCAGTTTGACCCACAAAGGCGAGGGTACCGGCCCTATTTGTGTATTTTGAGCAATAAACAGTGCGCTTTATGCGATTGTCGCGATTTGAATGTGAATGGGATGAATGCGCATTGTCCGTTGCGTGAGCCCGCGAGTGCAGACGCAGGTACCGTTGATGCATAATCATTAGGAATTATCGTAGCGAGAGTAACGCGTCTGCCATATTGCATGGGAATCGTTCGCGAACGCGTTCGGCGGGAAAAGTGACATTTGACAGATGCCTCCGAAATTGAACTCGTTTTCTTTTCTTTTTTTTTTCGCCGTTTTCACCGGCCAGGTCTGGCGATGTAGCCACAGCGCAAATTTTTCATTGCTATGCCCGCTGTACTGCTTTAGTATAAAAGTGTTGTGGGTGTCTATTTGTATTTTTATTATGCACGAAGGCCGAGCCTCTTTATTATTTCAAACATAGGATCGGGCGCGACGTGTCGGCACGCTGGGAACTTGAATAAACGGTAGTGCTCACTAATCCCGGCATAAAGACTGATCCTCTTTGGTGGGTTTAAACTTAACAAAGTGAAACGACCATTAAGCGCTCGCCGGTCACGATCACACTTTAGTTATGCTGCCTAAAGCCCCGACTGAGAAATAAGTCAGAGTAAAATATATAGATCGAATCCTTTATGTTTGTGAGTCCTAAAATGTAACATGTTCTTAACAATAACAAATGCCTTAAGGCAACGCGCACATAAGAGCTCACGCACATGAGTATAAAAAAACAACAATAATACAATTATTTTCATTCCTTTTTGGTGCGTACGCGCATCGTTCGCATCTCCCTCTCACATATAGCGCCGTCCCGCTCGCGCGGTCATCGACCGTGCATCTCCGAGATTGCATCTAGTGGCCAAGCAGCTTCCCTTAGATAGCTGCAGTTTGTGGCCAATTAAAAATATAATTTTGATATTCTAATATCAGGTACCATAAATTATGAAACGTCTATAAATCGTACAATTAAAGTCATATTGCACCGGTTTACTTTAGACGTCAATTCTAACCGCCATTTACTGTGGTTTATGTATTATCTATTCAATGACCTAATCACAAAAGTGACCGTTGTTTTGTTGTTGGTACGTTTAAAAAAAAAACTAGCGTCCCAGTGTAGCAGTTCTTTTTATGGCGTAGTACAAAATTTCCAATGGGCGTGTATTTTTTCTTGGCCGCAATGACCCGCGGTGATAAAAAAAAAGAATATTTTTTTCATGGCTCGTTCTAAAATCATTTTACGAGGATAGTAAACGAGAGAGATGGCTGTATATATGCAGCAATCATCCTTTTCAGTTACGAATGTAACTTGAACACCTTCATTTGTAGTAATGTCAGGGTTGGTATTTATTTAATATATTAGTATGATTATGGTATAAAATAAAATATGAAACAGTAGCTCAAAAAGAACCTTTACGTAAAGTGATTTAGGAGTATTTATTAATGATATTTTATTACAGTACTGTACATTAGGCTATAACTCAAATTAGGCGTGAAAGAACGAAAGAACTAAACTATATAAGTTGTAAATTACATTACGATTTAATATTTTTATTGACCAGTTTCATTATTTTAGCAGTGTTGACAACCCTATTTCAGCATAAGGTTTCTTAGAACGGGCTAGCGTATCCCCTGTCTTATAAAACACCTACTCTTTATTCAAATTCACGGAACTGTGACATTGCCGGGTTATTATGTGCTCGTCCAGATTATTTTAAGCACGATAAAGTGTCACCATTCGTAAGACGATGCCCGCACGAGAGTAAATTTACCTTAATATTCTATTTGCCGTGCCTTTTAGTTATTGTTAACTGAATATTAAAGGTATATTATCTAATGATTATGGAAAAGTGAGAGTGATTAATTTGGGTTTACTAAAATGGTGTTTTGCAGCTTAATGAAGGGTCTGTTATGGTTGCCTGGATTTGAACAGTAAATGTATGTCGACTGGAGCTTAAGCACTTAAAGATTAGCATCAACTAGTTCAGTTTTGTACATATCCATTGCTGTAATTACTGAACATGATTACATCATCAATATTTTTTCTATTGGCCGCCTACTTAGAAAAAAAAAACACGAGAATGAACAGTCGCGTCGACAAGCGGTACTAATGCTAAATCTATAAACAAATATGTATGTGTTGGTTTGTCTCAATATCGCGTAACAGGTTGACATGATTTCCTATAGACGACAGAAACTAATCTTGTCACTTTTTATTCCGGCATTACGATAAAAACGTAAAGTCCATGAGAACGAAGCCAAGCAGGTACGAGCTTGTTGCCAATACTTGTCCAGCTAGTTGCAAGTAACACTAATGACCTTCCGTGTGATCGCTATAGGTCAGTCTAACCCCTTACTTAAGACTAGAAACTTCACGAGAGACGTCATCAAATATAGATTAGGCGTAATCTGACAGCAGCAAGACTATTATCGACGTTTTTTCTGTCGAAACGGGGTTAGTGGGACACAAAAAACGACTATGAAGGTTTCATAGTAATGGTGGCCCACTAACAGAATTGTGATAGCCCTTGAACCTTTTATCGGGAGACCTCTATGATCCCATTTATTTTAATTGCGTCCAAGGACATTACTAGCTAACAATTCTCGATATTTTTTGTGTTGACGTGATTGCGTGTTACGTTATTTCGCCCTAGGGGAATGAAGTAAATATAATTTCTAATCTAATATCCTATATAAATAATATCCTAAAAACTAAAAGTAAATATCATGAGGTTGCAACTTTGAAACGCCTATCATATTATAGGGTTTAGGTGCAAGATTTTTTTTAATTTCAATACTGCAGTGTTGCCATTTCGCTTGTAATCGTAAAAGCCGTGTCGGATAACGCGATATCAATGATGCTGAGTGAAACCGCAGACGGATCCGTTTCATAATGCGGTGAGAATGGTACGAAATTTGATCTTTATGTAAATCAGATTGCGGCTGGGCATACGCATTATTTTACCTACCGCTAAAGTTATTATTGCAGTCGACCTTTGCGAAAATAAGGGTGTATTATTACTTATTGGTAAAGTAAAATTTATCTGTATATTTTGAAGATGGTAAGAGCTTTAAAGATTCCGAATATTAAGAAATTTCGACTTATTATTACAACCCACAAGGTGAGACATACAAGATGTTAAATAATTCCGAATGGTAGTAAACATTGCTAATGTGCCAACCATGGCCATGTGGCATACGGCCCGGTCAGACACTTGACTATTCACTTAAGTGGGTCCCGCACTTGACCTAAACAGTCTTACGCTCCACGCTTTCACGTACGGGATAAGGGAACAAGTATTGATTAAATCAGACAAAACCTTAATAACTTTTAAATAAATGAGTGACAGTTCAGCCTTTAATAGTATTGTAGGCGGACTTGCGCAACTGAATTTTTAACTTGCTTAAAACACTTGTAAACTCGTGTAGTGTATACTTATATACAAGTATATATAAGTGTACATTACGCAAGCTTATTATCCCAAATTATCTTGATACGTCTCTTATTATGCATAAGAGACTCGGTCTCCAAATAACGCGTTGTACTGTGATTTAAAAATTGACAAATTCCGATTTGTGAATAATTTCAAATAAACATTGTTTGAGAATAGAAGGTGCCAATTTAGACTTGTTTAGCCGCTTTCCATTTGAGGCGTAATAGAAAACTAAGCTACAAAATTAACCTAGAACTGAGTTATGTCGTTAATGATATCCAACGTAAATGGGATGTTACGATTTCTAACAACTTACATACGATGCAGTTTGTCTCGACCGATGGTACGCACTGTAGAACGTCGTTGAAATTAACTTACCTGCAACAAAAAGTAAAATTTTATTATGTAAAAAAATATTATGCACAAACACATAAAAAATTCACACATACGTCAATTATATTTTACCTCTTTGGCATTTGTCTTCAGAGCTTTGCGATCTGATAGTGAATGGCTACTCTCCTTATAAGGATATAAATTATAGCGTAAGAATTTATAACAATTCATACTTAAAACATATCTATTTGGCTAGCCTTAAGCATTATCGGAACGCATTCAAAATTGGTGCCCGCTCGTTACTACATTGCTTTCCCACGAACTTACCATACATTGATACGGAGGCCTAAAAACGCGTAATTCTAAATCGTTCGCTTCAATCAAGGCAATTACTTTTTTGAGCTGCCGCTGGTATTCCGGGTATGCTCCGCGGTAATTGTCCTAGGACGAAATGACCGCTTATTAAAGTAATCGGTGGCCGGTTTCCCTGCGGGAGGGAGCGACCATCTCACGCGACTCCCTCCCTCCGAATAGATAACAGCATTGGAAAAAACGCACTTGCATGTCCTTAACTAAAAAGTGTCCCATTGTTATAATATTAATATCATTACTTTAAGAATAACTTATTTGTTTGTGGGTTTCCAATATTTGCCAATATTTGGGAAGGTAGCAATTTCTCATTTCGGTAAAGTTCGATGGCAAAAGTGAAGCCTTAATTGGATTAAAAACTTTACGATTGAACGCGACTTTTATGTCGATTTATTGTCTTTAAAACAAAGATAGGATAAATAAGAGGTATCAATGATTGAATTAGCATATTTAAGACAATCTCTGCGCACATTTCACCTGACTTGCATCTCATCATTATTTAATAGGGCTGTTATTTTTTTTTTAAATCTATAAAAAAAAATTAGAACTCACAAGGATACCGAGTAATAAAAAAATATATACAAATATAAAGAATAATACTTAAATTTTTCAATTGAAAATACCTTATTTAGGTAGTAGTAGTTTTACAATGCAACGATCATTATTTAACTAAAATATGAAATATTTATGCCTCTCTTTTCGCCTCGTTTGTCGCAGTTGACTCCGTAATTGTACAGTTACGGGCTCAATTCAAGCCGGCCATACACTTTCTCTGCCCTAAAACGGCTTAATTACACAAGCTATGCGTATAATCTGTGCACGAAGGTCGGGTTTCTACTGGCTGAATGACCACGGTGCCGTTACGGTAAATTTATGAATATTTACGAAAGTATTAAAAATAATCGAGAATGATATTTATTTGAGACATAGATTATATTTTATATGGACCCTGACTCCTACACTAAGATGCGTTAGGTCAGTTTTTTTCGAGTTGTGTTGCACTATATATAATACGGTGTAAAGAGAAAAGTTTTTGCAACCATCCATCATTCTAGTGTAGACCGTTTCACCTAAGCGCTCGATATTAAATAAAATAGTTTTTTCTTTTACTTTTACCGACGATACGTTTGAGTTGTACTTTTTCTACTGAAAGTAATCATGATAAGAAACAGCAATCAGTCAATCAATCTTTCACTATTCCATGCAAAATAGATTGGAAGACTGCAATACCAATGTGTTTTAGAAACTCACTTTATACCTACTACAGTTTTATAAATTGGTAGGTTGTTTATGCAATGTATTGGCAGAATTAAACTCGATTAGAATACATATTAATAATTAAGTGTTTTGATTTGTTATCTTATTATCTGATTTTTGTTATCTTGTTGTGTCTTATCATTTATCCTTTGCTTAAAGTGTCTATTGTGTGATAACAAGAAGTTATATTAATATAAACTTGTATCATTAGAAATTATTAATGCGATTGGACATTAAAAATTTCCTGAAATCCGTCTAAACAACGATATAACTTTGCCATTTAGCTACAAGCAAATACATTTATTGCACATTTAACGCATAATAAAATGATTAACACGATATATAAAGTACTTCGGTTTGCAACAAGCTCTACAGTTAAACTCTGTAGAATACAAAGGAGTTAAATTAACATTTAACATTAAACAAGGTCTTGCATTCGTCACGTAGCGTAGAGGTCGCTCGTGTACAGTTGAAGCTTGGACTAATTACTGCGGCGTCGTTCGACGTAGCTCAGTTAACTTATTGAATTAATTTTCGGTTTACCTTGACCGCTTTGTTGGTGGAATGGGAATGGAAGAAGTGAGACCGTTATGCCCTAAATTAGCTTTATGTGAAGTTCACACGGGCTTGAAGGCTTTTTAGAGGCGAAAGTTTGCGGTTAAAAGAGTTTCGTTTATTCGTCAGAGAGAAAGGGCTGAAAGAATTTGAATGTTATTGTGCTGTGAATAAAACTCATTACACAACGAGATTGGTGACATTCCGTGACGTTATTATGCTATAATGAAAAGAAAAATAGATTTAAAACAAAACAAATTTAAAACAGGACAAAAATAATACAAGAAATGAGTTGTTGGCAATTAGCTGTACTATTTTTAAGTACGAAGGAAATTGACCATTTAACTGAACGCTAATTATAAACACCCACGTAGCAATTGTCAAGTTCATGCTTACATAGTTTTTATCTGTACGGCGATGTAATGGATTGCAACGAAGCAAACGTCTAGATCATTCGCCTTGCCTGTTTCTGATCGTTGTCAATTAAACGTCCGGTAATTGCTACAAGAAAAGCGCTCACTTTAATTGAATTAGCAAAATTTTAAGACGCTTATCTTATCTTGACTGACGTTGATGCTTTTAGCCTATGCGGCTCTATAAAGCTTCATCGGTTTACCGAATTCGTGGAAATGCTAGTTTCCACGAATTGGATTATAAGACGCAACCTCTAGTGTTTTGTCGTATTTTTATTTGGAGCTTCAATTGTGCATAGATTGCTCGTGCAAGTTTAGTCACAATACGTATTTTCCGCAAGCAAGAGAGCGTGAAACATTTTCGTAATTCCATCGGCATCAAACCTCCGCTGAGAACCGTTGCTAGCGAAAAATCACAATAGAAAATTGCGCCTATCAAACGCAGAAGGCAATTTTGTGTGTGCAAAGCCCGCGAAAGTTGAATAACCCCGAATACGAGCGCGCGTCCGTCTCGCCCGTTTGTACGCCGCGCGAGCGGGACGGCCGGCTGTTTGTTTGTAAACTTGGGACTGTGCTGTCCATTTCGGCCGAGCTGCGGTTAACGGCCGAATCTGGGCAAGCCTTTAACGCGGACGAGAAAAAAAATTGATGTTTATTTATTTAAATGCGATAGATTACACATAGATGCGTTCGGAAACAGAGACAACAATAGTACGCTACGTAAAATTTGAGTTTTGAATAGAGCTACGTAACACTTTCACTCTACATTCTACGTAAACAAACTGACAGGTTGGTTGTTTGTTAGTAGCTCTTGTTTTTAGTTGGGCGTTTTCGCTTTCGATTTTTGGGGTAGGCAGACAAAATAAGCTATTGTTATCAACAACTGGCAACGTCTTAGGTGTTGTAAATGTCCACACACAGTCAGAATCATTGAGGTTGCGAAATTGTTATAATGTAAAGATTATGTTTGTCATTAAATCTATTCAAAAAAATTATTAAGTATAAAGGAAACGATCATTAAATACGTATATCATAATACATCAGTATTATACATCGGTTCGTTAACGATTCCTTTGTTATGAATATTTATTTTTGAAAATTTCCGTACAATTAAATTTAATTGTTACAAAAAAAGGCTCGGTGTCGTTCAACTTTAAGTTACTTTGTCTTAGATCTAGCGTCTGAAGCTTTAAAATAAAGCGGTAAGCGCGTTTCGGCAAATACAGTTAGCTCTGCCAAAGACTAAAGAACGCAGAAAATTTTTAATTTATCGTTGCGAAATAATGTTAAATATCATTATATTAAACAGAAGACTTGAACAGGTAATATTTTTGTCTTTCGTATAATGTAGCTACGCAGTCGCAAGCAACCCAATCTGAATAATAGATGTCAATGGGCAGCATTAATGGTTCAAGATTAGAAAATGTTTGCCAACTTTCTTTTGGTAAATAAAACTATGAATTGTATAAGAGAGCACGATAATACTTTTGGCTCACCGTCAAAATTCTTTACATATTTTCTTATTGGTTAAAAAAGAAATCATAAAATGTCATTGAACTTGGGACTTTTGCAGTTTTTTCTTTGTAACGTCCAAACGATTGTTTGTTTTGTTTCTTTTTGAACGCGTACTACTCTTTGTGTGTTAAATTTCGGTATATGAGGCCAAGCGAAAGGCGTTGCTACACGTACCGTTAAATCGACCACTGCGCAATAAGGCCTCATACACACTCAAGCCATTTTTCTTTTACACACTTATAAAGCAAGTGTAACGCGCCTTAACGAGTGTAATAACAAAAAGAAAGACAGAGGAAATTAAGGCGTTATCTTTTACTGCGTTTGCCATATAAATGTGATAGTAATAGTTCGCGATAGACACGTTGGACAATGTAAAGATAGTGAATAGTTTTCGTTTACTTCGATCGATTGCTAAATATTTCAATTGCTTGTCACATTTAAGACTATTTCCGATACAGGACGGGATAGAAAGTAAAATGAACGTATATTTTTATCTTTTTTTCAGTGTAAACAAACAGAACTGCAGTGTTGATGCGTTAAACTCTTATCGCGCGACTATCTATATGGATTCCCGTATTACCCATGAACACGTGTGCCTAATCAGTTAACGAAACACTGTCCGTGCAACAGCTATGACGTGGTTCAGGGTTGGTTTACGTTCGTATGTATTTGACGTTATTATCGATATTCGAAATTATCGTTTAACTTGTACCATTATGTTGAGTGAATATCACTTCTTCGGATCTAAAACACTGAACATCAAATAAGCAACTCTTGAACTTATTCTGTTGTGAATTTGATGGCCTTAAAAATTATAATCGACGAATGCCTACAATAATGGTCAACAATAAACAGACATAAAGGTTCAATTTAGGCTTGTTTCTGTGTTTTTAGCAATGCATATAAATATCCATTTGTTTGTTGGTTTGTTTTCATGGCGTGGGAATTTTGCATGAGATACAGATGGAACTAAACGTGACATAAGCTAATTTTCAGACCTAAAAATCATTATGTGATATCAGTCGTTATGTGATATCTGGAGTATACCGTAACATCGCTGTGCGACATTTTAACCGACTTCAAAGAAGGAGGAGGTTCTCAATCCGACTGTATTTTTTGTGTTGCCTCATAACTTTTTACTGAGTGTAAGATTTTGATGATTCTTATTATATTTGAAAGCAGGTGGTGCTTGTCGTGTGGTCCCATATAAAATTTTTGTGAAATGTTACTAGCAGTTTTTGAGTTCTCCCTAATTATAAAGTCGTTTAATATATTTTATAAAAAAAAAAAAATTTAAGATTTTATATGTCGGTAGTGTCAACGTAATCTAATAAAACAAACTGGCGTTACGTTCATTCCTATGTGACGGGTGTTATTCCAGTTTGAATCCGTTATTGGTTGGTTTGAAGCCTACTCTCGTGACATTGGTAGCCCTATTTGTTTGCCTAGTGCGTGTTTAGTAGTGGCACGTTCAATAACATCACTGTGCAGGTTCGACGACCCCGATGCGCCGGCGCCGTTTGCGGAGACAGCGCAACTGCGCGAATCTGATATTGGACGTTTGTTTTTTTAAAATAATTAACGACAGTTGCAATGAGAATTTGAAATTTAAATAATTCACTTTTAATCAACACCCGACGTGTGTTGACAGTTATAAAATCGAATTGACTTTGACATCGATGTGACGTCATTTGCGTTTCAATTCGTCGGGACACTAAGTCCGTGGAAAGGTTTCTTTGGGGTCCACGTAAATCAATTGTCTGATATTACAACTTCTAGCACCAAAATTACATTAACGTTAACCATTCCAGTATGTTTTCGACGAGAAACGATTATTTCCGGTGTTTTTATTATGAGTAAAAGTTTTGAGTTCGATATAGATCTTACATTTCGTTCTTTAATCTACAATTTCATAGGATAATGATCACAAGTAAACGTTCGCTCTATATTCGATACTCTTTTTATGAATAACTTTTAAATATAAAGAAACTTGAATTTGGAACGATAACGAATCGAGCGAATTAACTCTAGGAGCGTCACGAAACGGTGTAACACGACAGTTTAGATTTACCGATCGCACACAACAACAAAAACGTCCGAGGGCGTACGATGAATGAGGTAAAAGGCGAGCGATTTTTTACCGTTACAAGGAAGGCCACGCCGACCTTACTAGGGCCTCTGCCTACAAGATAACGGAATGGCTAGTTAGCCAATCCGTACGTGCGAGTATGAAATCTGGTTCTGCGTCGTTAGCCGGTGATTTTTTACCATCTCCAACTAGTTGTGGGCTAGGGCTGTCGCAAATCTTCAGACACGGGTCAGTGTACCATTATGGTTGTGAAGCCTTGCGTGCATCCTGTTAACTCACGCATGAGCGAATTAAATGATTCACCATCAGCCTAATCATTCAATTCGAATGGACGTAACGTTTAGATCGTATCGTTACTGAAATTGAAACGGTTTTTGTTATTATTTCTTACCGCCCTTCTTTATTTAGATAAAGAAGGTTTAATAGAAAATGTAGTTTATTAGATAAATTTAACGTAAGCAAATTTAAACGCACATTAACTCACTAACCTACTTATCTATTAGTGCGAGAAGTACTAATTGCTTTTTGATACATTTATATTTACCAAAATTACACACCATTAAAATTTACTGAAAAAAAGCAAAAGAATCGTATAATGTTAGTTTACTTTGGTGCAAAAAGATCATTTTATTTTTCCACTCACGTCTATACGCACCGTAAGCTCCGAGCAAAACTAAGAACGGTCAAGTAGAAAGTTCAGAACCCTTTCCACCAAGGAGGTGAATTACCATAATCAATATTCATATTTTAATACGCGTTCACACACAATTAGCTCCATAAAACGATCCAGTTCCATAGGGTGAAGTAAATCACGAATTCAAGTAACCCTATATCTTCGATTGTCGACTGCGTGAAATATGAATTGTTCGAACGGATTATCTTGACCGTGGTTATCTTCTATTCATGAGATGCTTGAAGACCATCGACAAATTGAAATGAGGCGTCAGTCATTCGACACACGTACGCACTTTCGTTTTTACCCAAGTTTTTTTAAGAGTTATGAATATAATACGCGTCATTGAAGAAAATGGTTTTACGAAATAGTTTTTTCTCTCAAGTTGCGGTCCAAGTTGTGTGTTGTAGATTAAATTACATCAAATCTAGGCTTTTATGTGATATAATATGCTAATAACTAATGCTTTATTGGTTGGTTAACCTACTTATATTAGTCATACAGTCACATTTGGTTATGCATTAAAATAAAATCTTTATTTTTTTTTTTTAAAGCAATTGTTTCTGTCAATAAATCGCTATTAAAACAGCTTATCACAGATTAAATACAGTGCATATAACATATGTCAATTGGGTCACAAGTAAAAGTACCTTTATCTATGTCATTCAGTAATATATCGTTTGCGGCACGACGTTCATCATTATTTTATTTGTTCGCGTCCCAAGAGTGACGTATGGCGGTGGTGATGATCAATCATGGGAGTGACAGTGGCTTAGGTCAAAGGGTCTGTTCGCTTGGCCCCAAAGCTCACACGCGCAAGGTCTAAAATATACGAACGTGTATAGAGGTCTGATAATACATGTATGCACATACGATATGATGCATTGCACATAACGCAATTTATCTTATTTACATTTTGAGCTCACGTTAGGTGTGATTCATCACTTCGCATTAAACGTTATTTCGATAAAATGTCAGACGACTGGTATTGTTTGATGTTTTGTGTGAATTATTAAAACTAATGAGGCATTCATTGATACCGCGTTGGCGATATTAATTATAGAATGTCTATGTATCAATTTGGTTTTTTTTTTAAGAGTTAATTTAGGTTAGGTAACAAGAAATGTTTTTTGTATTGGTGAATTTTATTCGTTATTTGTAGCTTTTGTAGTTATCTGTATTAACGGTAAGAGAGGAGGAGTTTTCACCCATCTGCCATCACAATGGGCGATTGGTTGAATAAGACGTATCAACAACAAATAAAACGTGTGAAACTGTAAATGACCAATGCGTTTATTTATTCAGTTGTACTTTTGTACAGTCGACTCGATAATTATCAAGAATTTACATCAGAATTCGGTATTAGCATAAATATCCATTCATCGAATGCCATCCGTCAAATCGGGGTCGGATTTTTGAGATGGACGCCAAGTTTTAGATGACATTTGTGACAGATGAATTGGCGGGAAGAATGGAGTCGGTGGAGTGAGGATGGGGCCGTTGCTTTCACATATGTTCTATGCCGTTGGTGTCAACAAAGGAGGTTATTTGACCCAACGCTTATTCAGAACTGACCAAAGGTACTTGAATTTTAAGTACTTTCACGCACTTATCTAGGTGTCGGATGTGCCAGGTTGGAATTTCGTTTTGTATCTGTTGCTAGCGATGAACTCTTTCAATTATAATGACGGTGTAACTCTTTTATCCAGGAGGTGACATTGTTGTAACGCAGAAATTAATAAATTAAACAATTACCATAGATAAGTTAAGAAAAAAATAATAATAAAAATGATCTTTAAAAATGTCTAACAAAATATAGATACCTCTTTATCCGATATGATTTTGTAGAGTTCCATAGCTTATCAGCATGTTTAGAACCTTTCGAATTTCTATGGGGACAAGTTTTCGATATACCATTTACATTAAATAATGAACCATCGAAAATCGGTTGACAATTGGAGAAAATATATCATACTATAAAAAAAACCACACGAATTGTGAACGTTTTTGGAGTCGGTCAAAAAACGGATTTGTTACGGGTTATTTGTCTACGGAATGTTTGTAACCTTAAAAAGTGCCACTTACGTAAAAGGTTGGGTACTTGACTTTACTAAACTCAAGCCATCATTTTGGTGATTTTTTTACGTCCCACGCACATTGGGCGTAGTGGGATACCAGTGGGTAGTTGAACAAATAATCTAACGACAAACATTTCGAAACGCTACGCCCCGTCAGTGCCGTGTGGTTGTTTGCTTGTCTAACTATAAATAATTTCAGTTAGCAGCTCGGAAGCCAACCGGGGATTGTATAAGATAAGCGGCTGTTTGCTTTCGAGTTAAGCGGATGATCCTTCCTGGATTTAAACGGTATTTATAACTTGAACTGGCGATTGCGCGTGTCGGAGCCAGAGAGTTGAAAGTTCAACACATTGTTCGACAACTCAACTTTGCTTGCTATTGTTAACTTACGTAATTTTTATTTAAACAGGACATTTTGATAATGTCCTCTCTGTTTATGTCTTTTATTTATGGCCTCCTAAAGTATCTTTCCGCAAGCAGCTTACAGATTTAAACTTATAACTGAATTCATTGATATTGCAAAAGAATGATGTTGACATGTACTTTATGCCCACTGAACGTGATGCCATAAGCCTAAGTTACATATATGCTCGTGTTACTTATTCACTTACGTCGAATTTCAATAGCCATGTCTATCTATTATTACGTAACAATGGAGAAAGGAACATTAAAATGCAACAAATCAACGAAACGCCTAATCCAGCCGTTTCGAGTGGTCCGATTGTGTCGTCGCCATTGAAATGAGCATTTCAATCGGAATAATGTGGATTCATAAATATTGTGGACGCCGATGGATCATAAGTCTTTCGCGACTCCACGCCTCTCGGATGACAAACTTCAACGGACCCATTTACATAATTATGTGATGCATTCTGCTTCACGCATCTTAATTGTTTATTCAAATTTTTTTACCGGCTCAATATGGCACTCGAGACATAGAGTTTCGAGTGTTTATCTTGGTATAAATAAATAAAACGGGAATTTCGAGACGCAGTGTTTAATGAAAGAAAAAAAAACAGTCCGTTTAACAGTTTGCGATCATCATTTGCTAGGCCAGTTGTTCAACTAATTTAGATTAGACTCATTAAGGTCAAACTTTACCACCCGGACACTAGTTAAGAACCGGCAATGAAGTCTGCGGACACCTTACTGTTTATATAATCCCTTTAATTACTTTCGGATTGTAACTGGGAAACCCACATAGACAAACAATAATAAATAAACTGCGTTGATGATTCGAAAAGTTCACTATTATATAGTATACTTTATATTGATTCAGCTCAGCAATGTCATAGCGTACGATAAAAACTATAAAAGCGCGAACTAAACGATATGGTAAACGGTTCAATCACCTTTAGTATCCAAGCGAACGGCGAAAGACCTAGATCCATTTTAAACTAAATCGACCCCGAAATTTCAGTCTATATCAATACATACATTGTGAGTCATTTTTCGGAAGCGTTGTATAAGTGCGTGATATTTATATTATTATAAAATTTGACGAAAGTTATTTATTTTTGTGTTCATACATAATATAGCTATATCATTTAAATATACCTTTAAGTTGACAACACTGTATGTTTTATGACCGTTTTTAAAGGAAGTTGGGAGACCTTGCGACAGCAGGGGTGTAATTTTAAGGAGTTCTCACGGACTACACTTCCGTGATGTTAAGTGCTACTATGTCTAGTTACTACTGTCTATAACTGTCGGGTGGACAGGGGTAAATAATTGCCTTCCATTTTCCCGTTGAAACGTAATTGGTTGGCTATCGTAAAACGACGTAACTAATTACCAGTATCCAAACAGGATTCGAATCTTATGACGAACTTATTTACAGATAAACTTGGGCTAACTTTCAAACTTTAGTTTTAACATATTCGAGAATGTCTTATTGATGAAAACCGCGAAATAAGCAACCCGAGTGATTGTAACTCCAAACAAAAAAGGGGAGTCCAAGTTAATGTTATTACTACCGGCTCATTGATATTTAAAAAAAAATTGTCTCTATTTTATATAGTTGTCTTGATGTCAGAAATACAAAATAAATAAATTACAAAGCTGAATTAATAAAAATTACTAAAATAAGGAAATAGCTTTTACCAGGCAAACGATTTATCGTAAGCTGGAAGCAAATCTATTTTATTCTATAACAATACAACGCAAATAAAACTAATGGCACTTATAAATTATCCTCATATGTTTTAAAACGTCAGTCGCAGCAACAATTCTGTATATCGTTTTTTGTCCGTATTTGTTCATTCGCCGAGGTGAAATATTTTGAGTTGAACGGGTCGAATCTTTTGTACTCATGTCGCTCGAAACGAAAATAAAATCCGACGCTAGCGTGATTGAAATTGACGCGTTTCATTTAAAACAATGAAGCCACGTGGTACGAATTGAGCGTAATGGAGTGTGATTGATGGACACAAGGTTGTGGGTCGCTTTAATATTGTGCAACCGGGTTACCTTGCCCGGTTTAAAGATCGAATACATTAGACGTAACGGACAAATAAAAAACTAATGCTAGTCAATAAACGACTTTGTTTGCCGCTTCTACTATAAGACGTCGGCGTACAAGTCAAGGCAAAAGATCAAACTTATTTGCAACTCGTAACCATTGCTAATACCCTTTTCTTGATAATGTATCTGTAGAGATACATTGCTAGCGTAATGTATTAATGCTCTTGGCAATGTATCCCACA
>DWHQ01000047.1:0-20966 GCA_018247955.1 Eurytides marcellus marcellus | reverse complement strand
GTTACATACATTCCAGACAAAAAAAAATCTAAATTTCACGTCAGGAATTTATATTACACCTCAAACATTGACAAAGTATTTTTTGAAATCTTATAATAGAAATGATAACTTAAACTAATCTGAACTAATCTTAAACTAAGTTGAACTATTTAATATTGAAATTGTTTAATAATTTTATTTTCTACATTAACTTTCAAAAGCGGCGATGATAGTTTCAGGTTATATATATTTAGCTTACTGTCAACCTGTCAAACTGTAGCCAGACAGACTGGCGCCGTTACGCATTACGTTACGAAGCGGTTAACCCTTCCATAAAAAGTTATCACTTCAAACATAAATGCAGCTTTGAAATAATTCACCTTCTACTTACAAAGGCTTTTAATTTTATTATATTCATCATTTAATATACAACAATTGCTTAAGCTTAATCTTTTTAGTCATTACTTAATTTTCAGTCAAAAGTTAACTTTTATAGACTCCATTAGTTTAATAGCTCCAGTTTACAGAAGTCAGATACAAAAAATTTGCAGCCATTGATTATCGTCACAGTGATCAAACGGTAATTTGTTTCATCATCCTTCATGTAAACTGGCAGAGCTCAGAAGAGAAGTTTTAAAAATAATTTGTAAATAATAAGTAATAATAAGTTTTTTTTTTTACATTGGACGAGTTTTTAAATGACAAATTAATATATTGAGTGATTTATTAATTTGAGGCTCATCTTAGTTGACCCTATCTCTATGCATATTTATATTTAATTAAATAATCTATAAAGGTATGTTCACAATTATATTAATTTTTTATTGTCTTATGATTTATGATAAACAATGTAGTTTTATCTTTCTACTTAGACATGAATTTTAATTTTATTTTTCCATTTTTATGGTAAAGAATGTTAAATTATTAAGTTTTTTTTTAAACGCCACCCTCGTTGTAACATAGAAATATCTTGTGTTACAAGGGCTTTTTACATACACAAATTTCCCACGGACAAACGCCCAGATCCGGAACAATCATCCCTAGTTCGTACAAATATTTGTCCCGGGTGGGAATCGAACCCACGTCCTGCGACGCCGTAGCCAATAGCTTAGCACCTGTGCCAAAAGGCAACTTATAGTGAAATGTATTGTTTACTACCATCATTTATGTGACCTATGACTGGGCAATAAATAAATGATTGATTGGTTGATCGATTAAAGAGGAAGCGGACTCACCTGGCCGTTGCTCTGCACTTCAATCTTGTAGCCGGGCGGCAGGAAGGTGTTGAACCCGACTATGAGCTCGGGATGGCCTTTGAACAGGTTGGAGACCCTCTTGATGACGCCCGGCGTGTCGATTCTAGAATAATTGGTACTGTTAAACAAAGAGGCGCTGCTAGTCTGGGATGCGTACAACAGAGTGATACAACATCAGAGGTAATCGAATGCAGCCATGAGTTGTCGTCACAGAAATCAAACGGTAATTTGTCTCATCAGGAAAATGAAAATGCACAGATAGAATGTATGTATGTATGTATGCACCGAACTGAGGATGGTGAAGGAGGCGGCTTTTCAACACAGTTTACACAGAACTAAGACAAATCGGCCTCTGCCTGCGTGCCAACACATCTAGGGACAGTTTGCACTACTTGAATATGCATCGGAAGCGCCTTTAGAGGAAACTTAAACGGCATTCATGAGAAAAACAATGTCGGGCTGATATTATGGCTGATAGTAATAACGTGCAGTTGAATTAGATTTAACATCGAACCATAAAACATGATTTGCTCGTGTCACTTACTGCTCCCTTCTGCTTGCATTAAATTTGTATAAAACATGATTTATCACAAACATTAGACAAGTTCATCAAACACAAAAGGGTCCGGTCATGTCAAAACGACGATACACAGCGCTGAAGGTTTCAGCACGGCTAGCTAGAGGTAGGTATGCGGTTACGTTTCGTAAGATGGGGGAGTTGAATGTTTGGTGGGACATGACAACTATAAATAAGCAAAATTAGAATCAATCAGTATGCAAAGGCTATAACTATTGCCATCTAATAATAACTATACCTATTTTCTTATTATATGTTTACTAAACCAGTTTTATTGTAATTATAAACAATACAACCAAAGAGGAATGATAAATTTGATTCTTTTAGATACATTTTGTATTCATCTAACATCAACTGTGACCCGGCAACACCTCCTGAATCTGAGTTTTGACAACTTTTCAGGACAAAGAAGAAATAATGCTCGCAGTATAAGGAAGGCCGTTGGAATGAGTTGAATAAGCAATATTTTGGCGGTAAATATAATCTTTTAGTTGATATTATATTTAGCAACGGTAAAAGATGGGAAATAGTATGAAATGCCACCATAAAAGACGTATGCCGGTTCACAGTCGATGTGTGGTTTCCTCTAGTCGTGATCTCGGTAGGGAACGTGAGAGAGGTGACAATGCAGGCACTTACGTCTGGCTCTTAAACTCCTTCATGATGTCGAGGAAGTCGTTGTAGACCTGCGGCTGCGTGTTGAATTTGTACTTGACCTGGTCGAGGTACGAGAGCGCGTCCTCCACCTTCAGCCGTTGGAACTGGGCGGCGGGGGGCCCACCGCCGGGGCCTGGGGGCGCGCCCACGCCCACGCCGGGGCCCATGCCGCCCACGCTGCTCACACCGCTCACGGCGCCCGGCGACTGCCGTCCCAACGTTGGGGGCGCGTGCGACAGCTGCACGGACAACCGAAACGTCAAGATTCTCATTCCCATAACCCAATGGTGATAACGAGTGAGAATTGAGAGAAGTCAGATAAAAAAATTGCAGCCATTGATTATCGTCACAGCTTAATCAAACGGTAATTTCCTTCATCACTCTTCCGTGCCCAAGCGGGGACGTCTTTTTTACAAACCATAAAATGACTGCAGAACAGATGATCTAGCAGTGTTTCTTAACCTGTGTGGTGTGTGGTGTTCTTAACCATCAGATGACGGGTTACCATCAGGTAAGCGATCACCGCCGCCCATGGACATTTGCAACATAAGAGCAACTTGCAAATGCGTTGCTTGCCTTTAAAGAGAGGGGGTGTTTGAAAGAGGAAGGGGGGAGGGACGAAGGGGGGAGTATTTGGAACGAAAAGAGTATTTAAAAGTATTTTTGTGGAGAAGCTGTCCTTCACAAACCTTGAGCCGTGGCGGCGGCGGCTGTGCGGGGGGCGGCTTGTGCGCGGTGTACTGCACGCCCGCCTTCAGGTGGTAGTTGATGACGGGCGCGGCGGGGCGGGGGGCGCGGGCGAACGCGCCCACCGACACCATCCCGCCCACGCCCACTCCCCCCACCGCTCCCACGCTGCCCACGCTTCCCACGCCGCCCGACGTCGACACACCTATTCACAAGTGGACTCTCGTTAGTTATCATTTCATCATCGCAGCTAAGCTTTGAGCAGGAACAATAGATTCTTTTATAGAAGCTTTTGCAGGATCGAATCGGTTGAGTTAATAAAAAAAGAGGTTATATCGACGCTGGAAAGTAAAAACGTAGTAAGGGATAATTATTATTTTTTTTATTACATCGTTGAAATCAGTAAATGAAACCGCGACGGTTGGTGTATGCCTGGTGAATAATTTTCGTTTTGTTAGTTACTACGTTTATGCTTTCTAGCGTCGTATTATCTTTCTAAAAATTTTAATCCCATACTATCTTAACAAGCACATTTATATACATAAATTTTCCACGACTACCGCCTAGATCCAGAACAACTATCTGGATGAATTTCAGATAATTGTAGTTAAAAAAAACATTTCGGTGCCCCGAGTGGCAAAATCGAACTCGCAACCTTCCACGCCGAAGTCAACAGCTTAGCGACTGTGCCAAACGGGTCACCAGTCTACGGTTCCACCAAATTTTATTTTCACAAAGGAATCGTATCAATTGAACGTAGACGAAATAGATTTATTTCGACAAATACAATCTACGAAGAGTCGAGCGATCAAAACATTATATTACATCTCTATGGAGTCTAGAACATTCTTGGCGAAACAACACTATGCTCGGATCGAGTTGGCTTGTGGCAGATAAAAGGGCGAATTTCAAGTTTACTACAACTTGCAAAACGCTCGCTCGCATACATTCATGTTGTGCAAGGTCAATGCGCAGTTGGCCAAGTGACATTGTCGAGTCGTTTTCGCATAACTGGTGTACGTTTTGCATGAATAAAGGATTGTTATTCGTCGCCTAATTAGCTGTATATCTGTAGAGTAGCTGTCTAAGCTAATACGAGAGAATTTTTCTATTATACTTGGAACACAACGTGTGCGTGTGTGTGTGTGTGTGTTAGATAAAAAAATGTTCACAATATAAAAATGTTCACCTGTATGACGAATCAGCCGAAGAATGTTTATACGAGCAAGATGTAATATAAAACATATTACCGATTTAAACATTTGTCATTACCTTTTATCTCTCTTCTAGTCTTTAAACTTGTGCTTAATTGATATAATATTATAATCACTAGTAATATAGTAAAATCTTAATGGCGCTTAGAGAGACACCTGTGGACAGACACCACCTATATCGCTATTTATTTAATTATAAACAATAAATAACACCGTAAATATAAATTTTGCAAATCTGATAACCGGTGTGAAAAGAAAATGCCATTTTGATTCCCAACGTGATTTAAGTTCATTTGAATCGATCACTTTTAAAAAACTCACCTTTTAACATGAAAAAATAAATGACATTTATAATCTGTGGCGCTTTCGGATCGTTGCTTTAAGTGTGTAGACACAGCGAGCGTATTCGCGATCCCCTCGTCGCGATAACATGCACGGCAACCGATGGCACCGCGCCGCCCCTCACCTATTTGTAATTTAGTTAAAAATATGGAAACAGATAAAGCCGCCGCGGGACCCTCTAGCGGCTAATTCCACAACTCTGTTACGCACATGCATAAATCGTCGGGAATTTACATTTCACTCTGCATTTTGAAACGTTACGGTGTTGAGTCTAACTGCGATTTGTATGATGATGTCACACGTCAGTTGTTAAGTATGAAATACTAAAGACATCTGTTTCTATGTATAATATGATATGTAAAATATAAAATGCTATAAAAATGTATTTATTCATTTAATAATTTTCTATTTTAGCATGATTGCGTTTCGGAAGTGATTTACAATCAAGGGACAATTCACTCAGCACCATCTGATCTTAGAAACGGGCAGAACACTGATATTCATACTTATGTATTTTAAAAAACAAACCATAAAACTGTGGTTGATTTTGCAGTCAGGAGATCGAGGGGCAAGTCAAATAAATCACTAATTTCACGTGACTTCATCCCGCTTGGACTTCTAAAAGATTCCAAAAAAAATGAACCATGTGTGAGTAATATAAAAATACTTTTTTTGGCTTTGTAAATAATAAAGCCAGATGCTATTTGAAAAAAAAAAAAAATACAACTTACTCACGTCATTTACCGACATATTTTTTCAAGAGGGGCAGTTTCTAGATGTGCGGCTGATAGTAAACAACAAGTGTTTATAACACAGATCCTCAATATTTCAAACTGCATGAGTTCGAAACCGCTTCGATCTGCGCCGCTCTTCTCACCCAGTATTTAGAAAGGACTCTCTGTAAACCTAGAAGTCATACTGGTGACATTGTCCTTAAAACCTGAACATATTAGTAAGTACTTATTACTGTTTGGTGGTAGAATATCTTAAAATGATGTAGTACTAACTCAAACGGACTCTGCAAGTCCTCCAACTGTCAAAAACTGTTAGTAAATCCAGGCTATATACTTAAATCTGTGTATGTATTTATCAAATTTCATCCAAACCCGTTAAAATGCTGTTTTGCGTGACTGAGTAACAAACATTCAAACACGCAAACTTCACTCATTTGGATTTCTTTAAGGACAAGTTTATGTAATAACACAACAGCGCCCGCATTAAAATAATTGACGCCTGTTGCATAAGCCGGGCTCGCTTATTAAAAGCTCAACGTACGGCACAAAGCTCTGAGCATTAAGCGCGTTAGTCACGGTTTATTCGATGCAATAAATCATCAAAAAAAGCAGGTACCAGTGTTATCGCGTGACTTCACATCGCGTTATGTATACGAACCGATGTCATAATTCTCTGCTGATTTCCTTCAGGCGTGACTAATACCTTTACGGCTTTTAATAATTTCTTTTTAATAATGTTTTTGTATTTACATATATATTCAGGCGTAATTGGAAATGCGTTTAGAAATAAACAGCAAAATTTAGTTATCTCATCTGTAACCTGTTCCTTATATTGATTTCTTTATATAAAATTGTAAATAACATTAATAAATAATTTGTGTGAGCATAACTTACAAATTATTTCATTCCAGTTTTATATGTATACAGAGAAAGGATTTTTTTATAAATACCGCAAACGAAAAAAAAATTGTTGCTTTTTGTTGCACATTTCATAGAGCTTTGCGAACTAATGCAAGGTTTAAACCATTTGATAACGAAAATATCTGAAAGCGGTTTCACCAGTTAATTATCTATTAATTATTGAAACGTGGCCGTAAACGTGGCTTGTCCACGCTTTTAATGACCTTTTCTCACTGAGACTTAATTCATGTGAACAATATAATTTGAAACAATCGCTTGAAAGGCATGGAAAATTTCTTTTCCATTGTCATGATAACATATTTTCCGAGAACTTTGATAATGAAACATCATCTTTACTATAATAGAATTTAATAGATATCAAATTGGTATCAGTATGTCACCTAGAAAGTTGAGAACGGTCGAACAAATGTTAATAAAATTTATTTCGATATATATACATATATAATTGTTTTAAAAACTGAAGTGTGTTACGTCACAATTAACTGACTAGTTTTTCAATAAGAGTACACATAAAACACAAGACGTCTTTTAAATCAGTGACACATTAAAAGAAAATAACAATTAAAGCTAGTTAGGTATTTGGGGTCGTTATAAACATGATTGTATTTTTAATTAGGTTTTTCTCAGTTAAATTTTAACTCGGATCCTGTCGTCTTGTTATAAAGGAAAACATATATAGGAAAAGTCTCAAACTGAATCTAAAAACGAATCCATAGTTTTGCGTAAATATAAAATCGTATCGATCAGAGAATGAGACAAAGGCGCAATCGGTATATCTGATAATTTGTAATAGTTACTGCCTTAGGGTAAAAACCAACCAACCAATCCATATGTGCCTAACAACACATGTGAGTGCAGTGCATTGTTATCCATAACAGAAACGTAAACAAAAACAAAACAGAAAGAACCTTTTTAACTACCTTTAACTTTTTAACGCTATGAGCTATCCCATGTGTCTGAAATATGAACACTAATGATTTCTTGTATTTACGCGAGTACTACATATTGTTGAAAATAAATTTAATTTTCGGATTTTATCCCATATTATTAGATTTTCAATTCCCGACGTTTCAAACGCTTTACAGAATCCATAATCACGGGACAGAGTAAGATGATTTACATTTTCATGTTAACCTGGGTTACCCTCAAAACTTTTAATTATTTATCTTAAAATTCGTGCAGTATGAGCTTATTGTATTTTTAAGTCTTGCAGTGTTAGTATGCTTATAATTTAATTTTATAATTATAGGCTTCCAAGCAGGTGGTACTTTCATCATCATCATATCATCGTCTCTGTATATCTTAGGACGTTTATTTCAATAATCTCGCGAATCATCCATGGGATGTAACGGTGTTTCGCTGCGAGGATTTGATCTTTATTAAACCTGATGTAATGATGGGGCTATTAAAAATGTTGTTGCAAACTGCAGACTTCTTCAATGGTTGATTCTTCGCGTCGGCTTTTATTTTATTTATACAGGTTTTACAAGATCTACCTGATCTTGATAGATATCAAGATATACATAGCCGTCTTCTGGATACAGTTTATTTGCTTGCTCTACTTCAGTTACAGTAAAAACTCCTAATTATTTTTAAAATAGAAGTAAATGTAAGCTATAGCTAACGTAAGTAGTTATATCTAATGTAAACAAAATTCCTCAGACTATATATCAATACAACCGCAAACAGCAAAGGCATAATAAAAAACCTAATATACGGTGGGAATTTAATATGTTATTAAAACGAGCCTGCCTTTATTAATATCATATATCAGAATATGCGTTTGTATTTTCGTTCATTTATACCGCCGAGCTAACTCTACGAATTTGAAGGATTTGTGACAAAGTAAAAGTTCCAAAAAACAGTAATAAGAGCCTGAAAATAGAACCCACGCTATCGAAATTGTGGACAAGACCTAGTATTAAATAGGGATATTTCAACCCTAACTTTTCTTTCCTTTTGACTGAAACTCATTAAATAATTCACAACAGTAATGATTTTCAACTTTTACTTTGGTCTTTGACTTTGATTGAAACTCAATGGTAATAAGATCTTTAATTCAAAGAATTCGCCCTAAATCAATGCGTTACGGTGAAAAGCAATCGGTGCGAATGCCATCAGTAACTTTTCCAACAATTCTGTCGAGGTTTCACCTGGAGTGGGAAACTGGAAATTGGAAACCATAACTCAAGTAATAAGGGGAAGGAGAGTTCCATAGCCACGCCATCTGTACGTCTTATCTATGGCTATAAATATTACACGAAAACTTGGTACGAAGGAGCAGGAGTTTCAACGAAAGTACCTTTAGTCTACGCCGTGAAATGGATAATTCATGCACCCCCGTGAACGTTAGACGTCGGTAATTTCAAATATATTTCAGTAATTATTTTTTGGAAATTTATTATTTCAGTTTAAACGGTGTACGTTATTTCGTTTTGAGTAATGATCTCTATATATTTTGAACTACTCTCCAAAACATAAACCTTTATATTGTAGCGTGATGAGTATTTAATATGATATTATTGATTGTTAAATAAATCCATTTATGTTACTTTGAATAATGACTTCAAATCCCGATGCCAACACTAATGAGTTTGTTAATTTTTATTTAACAATTTTGCTGATTTACCACATGCTCAATGATAATGAAAAACGTCTTGAGGAAACCTGCATACTGAGGAAATGATAAAGAAATATTTAGAAGACCGCCAATACAACCTGGGGCAAAGTGTGTCTATGTCCCTATACCCTCTGTACTGAGGCCTTTGGTCAGCAGTGGCTTGTATTTAGACTGTTACTATATTACGCAAGCTTTACATAATTATTTGGACAAATAAGACCAAAGCGATTACAAGTAAAATAAAACCTTACTAGATTTAAACGGAGATGAACAAATAAGAAAACTTTAGATTTCTATTATAATTATTTACCTTAACCCTACTTTAACATAAATCAATACTATCAAGACCAACATCTGTCATCAATGTTTTATCAACATGATTTCCACAGCTAACAAACCCCAAATGATATTAATGTTTGTAGTCGTCACTTAACACGTCATGACGTTAGCCGCCTAAGAAGATAAAATAATAAAGTAAATAACACTAAAAATAAAATTAATCTAAAAATACCTCTACATACTTTTTCTTTATAAATCAAAGAGCTCCCTGGCGCATTCTCGATCATCGGTTAACACTTGAAGAAGCATACAAAACAATTCAGAAGAATTCAGAGCCTCCTCCCTCGCATCAGTTAAATAAGTAGTTCCCAAAAATAATCAGGGTTTATGTGACAAATCTGCTCCTACAATGTGTCATACGTTATCCCCGATAAAATAACACATAAACATATTCGTCTCCTTTTCCTTATTGCTTCGTCCATTTCTTCCTCATTATTACTTACATCAGTTTGCTCGAACGTCCGCCCAACGTAACAAGACGTAGGAGTACGTAGGTTGAACCTCGACACTGATTGCGACCCGTTCAAATGAACTGAACATACGGTTTTTCTCTTTATCCTTTTTCCCTTGACCTAAACAAATATGAGGGTAATAAATAACGTCAAAAGTGTCAACTTTTATAGTGAAGGACATTTTGTAATGAAATAAGGAATTCACAAAGTTTAAATTATTGAACTACCTGCAAATTAAGTAGAACAATGTATTGTTTTCTTAATTCTTGTCTTTAATATTACTATAAATGCAAAAGTAAAATTATTTGTTGGTTTGTAGTTCTTGTAACAATAAAGCAACTAATTAGTCTAATTATTAAAGTTAAAGTTATAATACTTTGCAAGGAAAATTATAAAGTTACGTTTTATCCCGCAAACGAAAATAACTCGGAGGCCCTGCCAAGCAAAGCCGCGTGGAAATCTAATATCTTGACGAAATGCCACCTCAATTAGCGAGTTAGCAATGTTAAAAAGTATTTTGCAACCCGCTACATTTTAATCCATTAATGTCTTCAATTTATTCCGCGTCACTTCGTTAAAAATACGTCAGCCTCTACATAATGACGTTGCTTTCATCTGTTAATTTCTCTTTGTCGCCCCGCCACTTGACGAGGTGATAGAGAGGACTGCACTTCGAAAAATTGCAAGAGGGGCTGTTTTAAAAAAGGAATGTTCGCTGAAATCTCAAAGAGTTATACGACGGAAGGCCATAATGCGATGTCAAACATTATTTTTCGCTTTTTGCATTTCATTCATGTGTACACACCAATGTACGTTTAGTTTTACAAATGCACTTCAATATAACAAAACGAAATCTTTTAAAATTTTCCCCAATACTTTTAAGATTGGTACCATAAAGTACTAAGTAAGTAAAGTTGTACTAAGAATTAACACAGGCCTGAAAATATTTATTCCAATTTGTTTTTAAAACTTTCAAGTCCTTATAGCTATCGTTATCATCTTTAGTCTGACATAATTAAAGATAATTTATTTTATGTGTGAATAACTTTTTTTAATAAGAGAATATACTTTTAAACAAGATTTATTAAAATAAATGGCTTTAACCTAGTAGTAAACGGCGTTATATTCATAACACTATAATAACTGATGCATCGATCTTTATTTACAAACTGTTTCATGTTATGAACGTCTTATTTGAATCAGTCAATATAAAAGTTGAAGAGTCATCGAGCTCTATTCCTTGACAAGGGCCGTCATCTAACACCTGGTGTGAAATGCAATCAAGTTTAATTATTACGGGTATTAATAACAAGGGCGCAGTAGGGGCGAATTCCCAACCTGTTGTCATGGAAACGCCCCAACGTAACGCAGGCTGTTGCGACTTGCACATCCAAATACTTGTTTGTATATTCACAAGCAAACCCGATTAACTCCGTAATTGTACGAAAACTGTAATTTGTTCTGTGCTTAAGTCCAATCTCCATCATGTCGCAACTAATGAACGTCGCTCTGTTGAGAAAATTGAAACAAATATTGAATTTTGGAACTGCGTTTTATTTAATGACTAATTACCAGTGGCAGTGTTAGGAATCCGGTTTCAGTATAAAATTCTACAGCTAATTTGTTGAGATAATTTCGTTGGTTCCGTTTGCGAAATCTTTATTCACTACACACAATAAATAGGAAAAGGTAAAATTGTATAAGGATATCAAATATATCAAATTATGTACAAAATCAAAACATTGAATAGGAAATTATACTATATCACAGTCACTAGAGAGAGATGAAAACCTAACGCTATATAAGTTACGTTCCAGCAGTCTATTCGAAAACACTTTCACAGTACGTACATCGATAAAGAATATTACCCATGTTAGATAAAAACAATAAGCAATCACAGCCAAAAAAAAATATAAATTACCCATTTCGTAAAGTACTCGTACTAACTTAAATCGATATCAATGAACGGGAAACAATGGTTGAGCATTTACTGAAATTAACTACATAGTTACAATTTAAGAATATAACAAATTATTTACAATTCACTATAATGTAATATTGCTTGCTTTACGTACTAATGATATTTGCTCACAACGAAATTTCTCTCGAAATTATTGACTCCGATAAGTCTGTCCCGGACAGCCGGACGCTCCTGAATTGTTGACGAACGCACGCAAATCCCCGTACGGAGATTCTCTGAAAAAATGATCACAATAAATCTTAGGGTAACAATCAGACAGAAATATGCTGTCTGCAACCAAAACTTACCTTTCATACGGTGGTGGCGGAAGTATATCACATAAATTCATTCGACAATTCTGATCGCTTCTCTCGCCCTGCGCCGAATGATGAGAACTCGACCCGACGTGCCTAAAACTATTTTCCCTTCCTAACCAATGCCATTGAGGGTAGTCGTATTCCACTTCTGCGACTGTCGCCCATTCCCTGTTACCGTCGTGCTGACTTGATGACCTCGACTGGTTCGTCTTGCAGGACGGACACTCGTCGACTGGGATGTCCTGGATCTCGTCGATGTCGTTCCCACATTTAGTCATTTCGCTATAATCCTTAGTCAAAGTTGAGGTGCTGCTGCGACAACACGTAGAGCATTCCTCATTGGAGTACTGGTTGCTTTCGCCGAATGACCTGACCATACTGTTGTCATACGATCCTGGACTAACAGCACACTTTATACACGAGTCTTCGGCGTCTGTATGGTCCTGTAACTAAAAACTTAGCTATAGAAAAATATATTTTTTTTTATATTTTACTATATTTCTTTTAGTAGTTTCCGTTTACCTGATAAGTTAGTTCAGTATAAATAGCACTAGACGCGTATGGCTCTGTTGCTATCCGTCGTTCTTCGTGTGTAATGTTATTTAAATTACTCGTGTGCTGTGGCAAACTGTATTCGGCTTCCATAGCCATTGTGCCTATTGTGTGCCCGCCTAAAATATGCAAAGGAGATGTATCATTACGTTTATATAAAGGGAATTATGACGAATTACATTTTATTTAAATATTTTACCATGTATAAGACTCTGATGGCAATTTAAGATTTCAATTCGCGGTTCGTTGGACCCTTCAAACATTGGTCTTTCCCGAAGCCAAACCGCTTCTTTTCCTAATAAGCATTGCTGCGCATTAGCAATCGGTGTTCCTAAGATGCAATATTAAATTTATTAACAAGTTTACATCCACATTAAATTGAAAAAAAAATAGTAAACGTTCATAAATAAGACTAACCAACAGTACTCTGATTTTTCCTTTGCTTCAATTGCTTTCTACGAATATAAAATATTATACCAGCGCCTATCAACACCAACGCCAACAAAAGAACACTCATCGCTAATAGCCAGGACTCGTGAAATATCGTTAGCAACGCTTTATCTCTGGCTGGCTCAGTTCTGAAACAAACAATGCATCTTGGTTTATCGAGCGTCCTGATTTTGTGAAGGCGTGTACGCCCACTAGCAAGTACTTGTAACAAGGCCTTGTGCCTTCATACTTTTATACTTATAAGTTACTTACTGGACGTAGTGCCTTTGGGACTGTGTGGGTAGCATGTGTATGAGTGCGGGTGTACTGAAAGGCCCATGTCCTTTGCGCGTGACTGCAGCAGCACGTGCACTGTATCTTCCGCCAGCTCTTAGCGAACTAGCTGTAGCAGCGCGAGTTCGAGCACCCAAAGACATCTGACCTACCACCCGGCCGTTATTAGTTCCTCCTACTCGTACCTCAATCTAAATGAGAAAAGTTATTTAAAAAACTGTTATTTATTGTACATTAGACAGTAATTGTGGAAAAATTAAGTAATTTAGACGGCTTACCAAGTATCCAGAAAGTTCTCCGTTCCAGTGATGCACAGGTGGTGGATCCCATCGAATCCACGCCGAAGTTGTGTTTATCACTGCTGCTGTTACACTTTGTGGTGGTGCCGATGGAACTGAAAATAAAGATCAGATTGTAAAATAAAGAATGAAATAAGCATCGATTTTAATATTTAAGTTATTTCTTTGAACTTACTGTCTTCTTCAGTAAAACCGGACTTCATATTGGAAGGTTTACCAAGTAACAATTTATAAAACGGCATCAAAAATATATTGTATTGCGCATACGGCATTAATCCAGTTAAAATGTGACTTGATGATCCACTATTGTGCACAGTGGTCATTGTAAAGTTATCAAATTTTGATAGTTCCGTTAAGCTGTCGATAGTTTGATTTAACTGCTGAGCATTTTGAACTTCAACTGCAAACTTCCGGTTAATTGATGTTCCGTTAAACCAAATTTTCACACCTTCTAAATATTCATTGTAGTCTGTCATAACCTAAAAGAAGACATATTTTTATTTTAACGTTTGGATTAGCGAATACGACATCATTTATTTTATGTATACTAACATCCCAAACTATTTTAAGCGTCGTGGCGGACATTCCTTCGACTCTACGCAGAACTAGAACGTCTTGTTGTAAATATCGACGTGCCTGTACTAATTCGTACTGTGTCATCGGTGGATGGTTTTGTGGTTTGTTAATTTCCGGATAAGGTGACGACGATTCCAAGTTCCCGTTGAAAGAGCTTGCTTCTCTTCTAAGTACCTTAGGACATTTAACAATAATTAGTATTAACAAATTATTTTTTGAAAACAAGGTCAAAATACTTAAAGGACATACCTGCAAAGTTGCTGTATGTAAGGCGCTCCCTGCCGCGCTCACTGCTACACATGTTAATCTACCAGCATGTTGCGGGAGCACTCGATCCAGATATAAAGAACCAGTACTATGCATTGAGTTTGGAAATATTAATTCCTACAAAAATAATCAAAATAGAAACATGTTCCATGTCAAAGAACTTACAATTTAAATTATTACTAATATTCTATTTTTACCTGAGACCCCTCCATTGTCCAGAAAACGACAGGTTTGGGTACACCTTCAGCCTCGCAGGGGAATGATACCGACTCTCCTTCCCATGCAGTCTGATCTGAGGGTACTCGAGTGAAGTGAGGTAGGGCTAAAATATATTAAGTTTCAGATTATTGGATCAACGTACATGTATGGTGAACCTATAAATAAGATGGAAATTATGTAGGCTCACTTACAATTAACTGATAGAACTGCACTAGCAGTACTAGTTCCAGCCTGAGTCTCAGCACGGCACGTATACGTTCCAGCATCAGTAGTCACAACTCTGTCGATTCGCAACGAGCCGCGGCGAATAATCGCGTACGGAGACAAGTTACCTTTATCACGAGACCATGTTACTGATACATCGGAGTCTGGTGAGACCTATGCAGACATTTTTTATTAGACTTATCTTGGTGAACCATTAAAAAGATGTTCGTGTGAATGAAGTTGACAACATTCCACTGACATTTACAATACAGCAGGTGTGGGCTCCCCAGTCTAGATACTTTTGTTTACGTCAGAGTACTTTTGTGGACAAGGGACAGCGTATCCAGAAAAGTACCCTTTATGCAGCTGAAAGTGTCAGAGTCTTATTGCTCTACAGCAATATCAACTCTTGTATGAATATATGAATAACATTTAACAAGAATAAAGAATGGATTATGTATAATTAAGTGGATTAATATAATATAATTAAAATTAACTAAATAACAACCTATATATGTAAGTTTTTGTATAGAACGTGAAAGCACCACACGGTCGCAGTGCGGATCGGCGGACTTTAAACTTCTGGGAAATATTTTTGTTTCTTAAATATGTGTTTTCTTTCATCGTTGAATGGGTAAAGCAGCACAGTTTCGAACTCAGGTCGCTCGAGTAAGTTGAAAACTGAGCGCTCGGACACTGAGCTACAACGGCGAATGTTTAAGGAAAAGTTAGACAAGATTTAGTTGCTCTGCTACACAAGTATATTTAAATAACTTTTTAGGAGATATATTGACATGCAAATCGTGCACAATCAAATGTTGAACGGTTCCACCTGAGACGCACTCTACAAAAGAGTCCCACCACACAGTAAAAATTTTGTAAACGTTATAGAAAATGTCATTAAACTCACTTGACAGTGAAACTCGACGTTCTGCCCAATGAGCGCTGTTACATTATTGGGTTTCACGATAAAATGTGGTCGCCGTAACACGAGTAAAGTTGCAGGATGCGATTGTCTTTCCCCTGCAACGTTAGAAGCTACGCATCGATATACACCGCTGTCCGAAGGCAGACTTTCCAAGATGTTCAAATTTCCACCGTCCACTATTGTGATTCTAAAACACACATGTTCCAATTTCACATCAGTGAATGTTAATAATAATTAGTTTATAATTTAGTTGATGTCATTTCATACCGTCCATTAACCTCCACGTCTAACGTGTGTCCGTCTTTCATCCAATGAACTGATGGATCAGGATTACCTCTAGGAGAAGAACATTCTAGTAAAGCTGGCTCTCCACTGGCCACTTTAATATCACGAGGTTCGTTTCTGAATTCGTCTCTTAAGACTGAAACGAAACGAAAATCGTTCACACACATGATTTTTAAGTTAACAAGTATCTTCAAAGTAATCAATAGGGCTTTAGTTTCAACTCTCAAATCAATGTAAGATCGAATGATCTTGCTGCATGTAGATTACACGTGAATGCTCCATGAGTGAACAGTGGTTGCGTTCCGGTATCACATTGCCACCTCAATTTACCGTACTATGCAATACATACAGAGCTACATATAAAGGGTCTCACAGCAAGAGGGCCTTTTCTATAAAAAGGGTACTTAAGCATATTTCGTCTCATAGTGCCTAGCACACATTAGCTAACTTCACATATCTTAGACTACAACTTATTTCCCTTCTCAAGCATGCGGCAAATCATCACTTAAAATAGAAATAAACGTTTTAATTTATTCTGGTATAGGGATTTCAAATTAATTGAATTGTAACCAAACACCCAGTCATATCTATGGCGGTTTTTATAAAAGAATGTGAAGATTCAAACATGTCCTTGTTGTTTAAGCTAATTAAACTGACGCCGTGGTACAGGATAAGATCTGTGATCAGATATAAATGGAATTTGTAAAATTGGTAATATTTAACATCATTTATAACAGAATGGTAAAAATACCCGCTATAGTAAGAGTAGCGTTCTTGCTAACCGCCTCCCCGACGGAGTTACGTGCGACACACCAGTACACGCCCTCGTCGCTTTCCTTCTTCCCCCGCATGACCCTAAAATTGTAATTAAATAATAACCACCCGTACCCTATACATTTACAACCAAGCAACAACATAAGCTTTTAATGAATCATAATACATTCTCCTTGTTACTTAAAACCACAATTAGTGGAATCAGCATTATCAATTTATGTGAAAGATTTGTCACTCAGTCTGTGTAAAGATAACGTTATATTTATTTATATTATCTACATCTTAGTAAAAGAGCATCATTAGGAATTACATAGTATGGATTCATTATTAAACTCCCCTTGTGTCTACCTATTAATAAATAGCGATTGCAAGAAATAATTAATTTTATACGAAAATTTATAACTGACAAATGTAATGGTATTCATCAGAATGCGTAGGTAACTTTTATTGAATTAATGTGAAAAAGAAAAACTGTTTAAGTTTACCTAAGAAACAGCAGCCCATCTTCCAGCAGCACTCTATGCGGATGGTCTGTAGCAGTAAGAGGTATGCCATCCTTGTACCACTGGATAGTAGGTTTCGGCTTGCCCTCGGCCACGCAACGTAAGGTTGCAGGTTCACTTCTTCCGACCACAGTATCTGCTGGATGTTCCTTTATACGCGGCGCCCGACTTTGGGCTACCCGGAAATCATTAACGTAAATTTTACAGACATACTAAAATATCTATATACAGAAAAGGATTATAAAAGGCAATTATTCACGTTTGTCGAGATACAAATTGTTTTATTTTGTATGCTAATATGTTTAATGCTAATTTAAATCAAACCAATACAATAATAACAAAACGAAACAAAATTTGAATGCTAAATATATTATGTAGCTAACGACATACATCTGTTAAAATTTTGTTATTAAAAAAAAATGTTTCAACAATAACGTAAGCTCTTTGCTGAAAATATTTAAAGTAAGCGTGCCGATTTCAAAGGAGCGAAACGTAAACATTATTCTTACTTAAAGTCCGTCTCGTACGGAGCGCGTTTCGAAACAATAACAAAGCTTCAGCTTAATTACATCTAAAATACAGGCGATCGCAATCTCACTTACCTTTCGTCGTCTGAGGTAAAGTAAACAAAAGATGCAAAAGCAGTGCAGTTTTTAACCGGCTCCATGCGCGTTTATCCTTTTTAATTGGCACCACGATCATGCTTGACATTATCGCACTATATTACGTGACCACTGCCCTCGATGTGTTTGCGATCTTTTCCGTTTCGCATTTTTTTTATCAGATCAAATTTTGCACGAACATCGTCGATAGTTCGTACGTAAAACGCGACGTTTCCGCTTTTGAGCGACACAACCTCCCCGTCCGGTGTCTTTGAGGTTACTGCCCCCACCACTCCAGATGTCATTTGCGCCGACTCAGTAACGTACGAGCTTTCGCAAACTTGAGGTTTATGGTGATTGTTGGGGTACGGGCGCTCAAGTACAAGATTATTCTGTTCGATACACTTTTACGTCTCTATTCGTAACGTTGTGTATTAAATTCTTTTTATAATGCTGTAGTGATTTCGTTTAAATTTAAAACATTTTTTTTTCAGCATTATATATGTATGTATATTGTGATTTTATTAAACGCAAAACAACAAAAACTAATCGGTTTAACTTGAGATTCTTTGACATTCGTTATTAATGTTCTTTTTATATTGTAGGTACCGATATAAAAATACTCTTGTTTTGACTATATGGAGATTCCAGATTCTATTCACTTGATCTTATATGCACATATTTACCCTTATTTCAAAGTATCGTAATTACTACTCAATCAGAAAATAATAACAGCTAAAACATTGAAGAATAAGTTTTTATCCTAATTGAGAATCGAACTCAAAACTAGCCTACTTGCTTACTATCGTTGATAGGTCATCACCTCTATTATATTGTGAAGCACTGTGCGAACACCAGTTATCAATATTTTGCTATACACGAGGTCGCATGTCATGAATATTTAAGCTGAATAGAGTTAATGAAGGGAAATTCCTTTCTTACATACTATAAGCTGTATTACGTGGAACCGACAAAGGCTCTGCATAGTGGGCCAATGTTAGCTAGATTTCACATGAATGACAAGTATTGTATACAGTTCTGGTTTAATAGTGATCAAGTAATTAGTGTCTAAAATAGTATGAGCTAATAACATTTGAAAATCATTAACATTTTTAAACCTTTGATGTTATGTTGTTTATACTTTAAAAAAGTTAACTGCCGTTATTGAATATATAATAAACTTCAAAATCAGTATAAAATAAACAAAATGCTAGTAGCATTTCGCTTAGAACGAGTTTGTTATAATATATGTTATAAATTGCTAATGTTTTGAAAACGTGTCCACCGTATCAAGTCGATTTACCGTATAACTGAAACCAGAATGAAAATATTATTGAAAGTGGTAGGTTGTCTGGGGTACTATATGTACCCGTTATTCTAACACCGAACAATAATGTGTATCCAATACTGTGCTACGGTTTGAAGGGCAATGCTTCTAGCGAAATGACTGAGCAAGGAGTTGTACCATCATACTTCTCTAGGTTACAGAGCGAAGCATTACTGATACTGCGCTCACTACACGTGTCGTTTATCAAATTGCTCGTCTCATCACTTTATCATCTAAAAATAAATATATTTCGGTTGGGGAGTAGAGTAGAGATGGCGTAGAAGAGCATTCGATACATGAAATACATTTTGTATTAAATAATACTGTACCATAAGCCTTTGAAAAGTGTCACGACACCTTGGTACCTATGTAACCTTTTCGTATTAAAAATTTTATGAAAATAATCCCTCTCCAATGGCACGCCACTGAGCTCGATCATAATAATAATATCATGGGACATCTCACACATTGCCATCTGAACCCAAACTAGGCAGAAACTGTACTATGGTAACCACACAACTGATATGTAGTTATATTTTTTTAAATATGTATTTATCTATATAAGTATGTACTTATATAGATAATTAACACCCAAGCACAGAACAAATTCCTTTGCTCATCGCAAAAATATCGCGATTTTCAGCTTTTTATTTCTAAACGCTGCCAGTCACTTTTTGGATGTCATCACTCCACATAGCTAGAGGGCGTCCAACACTACATTTGCCAAGAAGCGTTTTCCAATCCGAAACGCGTTTACCTCAACGGTCATCAGTTCTGCGATAGATGTGACCAGCTGACACTTCACCTTATAAATCCTTTAGGGCTATGACTTTTGTTTTCTGTCGGATCACCTCGTTTGAAATTCGATCCATAAGAGTGACTCCGGGCAGTGTCCAAGTCTCGGCTCCGTATATCATCACAGGTAGGAGGCACTCGTTGAAGACCTTTGTCTTCAAGCTTTGCGATATGGGTGACAAAAAGTCTTGACGAAGTTTCTTATACGCAGCCCAGCCAAGCTCAATAATTCGGTGACCCTCCTTCCAGAAGGTGTTTCTACCCATCTCCAAATTTGCTCAAGGTAGACGTATTCTTTAAAAACTTAATTAGGAACCCTGTTAACGGCTATCGGTTCTAGAAGGACATGCTTATTGAGGCATTGATAATTTAAGCTTTGTCTTATATTAATATGACATGACACTTTTTTATTAAATTAATAGATGCTCTCTTCCTCAATTTTATATACTAAATAAAAATACAATATGTAAACGCGGAAGTAACCTGAATGGAAAGAAGACAAAACTATTTTAAATATTTAATTTGTATTTGTTCTTATGAAAAGCAATTGCCAGTGCTGTGATGCTGGTGAAAATGTAGTATTTTTAGTACCTTATTTTTGAATCAATTGACTAAAATATAGTACTATATCATACATTATAGTAACTACTCTTACAATTAGTTTAGTGATGTATGATGCATAATAAGCAGCTGTTGATTCAATTGCAATAGTATCGGATCGGATCAAAAAAAGAATTGTCCTCGTTATTGTCTTACTACTATTAGTATAAAAGGATTGGTATTTAATAAATCCCGTTCAATCTTGTTTTGCGGACCGTATCCGCAAGATCCGTGATTGCACCGCAAAATAGTTAAGA